>NW_012193002.1:78299-96557 GCF_000504015.1 Erythranthe guttata | reverse complement strand
TTTTGTGCACGTTTCTCGATGCGCATTCATGTCCTCGAACTGTAGTACGCATTTTCATGATCGCTTTTGGAATCCAATTTTTACCATGTTCGAGTCCGAATTTGGATTTTTTATGTTAGACAGGAATTGTAGCCAGCTGAAATAGCTTTCTAATGCCACCGGAACCAGTTGATTTGGAGTCCGGATGAGAAAGTTATGCTCGACTTCGTGGACGTACACTACCAAAGATGTTGAGTGATTCTTTCTTCTAATTTGATTTTATATTCCTAATTGCAGCTCTTTTCTTTCTCTTTGATCATTTTTGTTTCCTGGACACCTAATTTTCGATTTCTACCTATAAGATACCAAATCCACCAATTCAAACATAAAATAAATTAATCCAAAAAAAAAAAATCCACGTAAACGTAAACGTAGAGTTTTATTTCTACACTCCACTGTATCTATTTGATCTAGTGTTTTTGCTGTTGTTTGTTGATGCGTATTAAAGTCCTAGTATTGTAGTTCGTGTTTTGAAGAACGTTGTTGCGAATGCACTTATGCGCATGTTTTTTTACATGTACGTTTGTGCATGTCCTTTTGAACGAGTGTGCTTGTGCATGTTTTTTGATTTGTATTAATGTCCTAGGATTGTAGTTTGTGTTTTCATGATCCTTTTTGCGAATGCACTTTAGCGTGAGTACTTTTGTGCATGCCTTTGTATACTTACTTATGTGCGTATCTTTCTAGCGATAGTTTTTGTGCACGTTTCTCGATGCGCATTCATGTCCTCGAACTGTAGTACGTATTTTCATGATCGTTTTTGGAATCCAATTTTGACCATGTTCGAGTACGAATTTGGATTTTTAACGTTAGACAGGAATTGTAGCCAGCTGAAATAGCTTTCTAATGCCGCCGGAACCAGTTGATTTGGAGTCCGGATGAGAAAGTTATGCTCGACTTCGTGGACGTACACTACCAAAGATGTTGAGGGATTCTCTCTTCTAATTTGATTTTACTTTCCTAATTGCAGCTCTTTTCTTTCTCTTTGAACATTTTTGCTTCCTGGACACCTAATTTTCGATTTGTACCTATAAGATACCAAATCAACCAATTCAAACCGAAAATAAATTAATCAAAAATAAAAATCCACGTAAACGTAAACGTAGAGTTTTATTTCTACACTCCGCTGTATCTATTTGATCTAGTGATTTTGCTGTTGTTTGATGATGCGTATTAGAGTCCTAGTATTGTAGTTCGTGTTTTGAAGAACGTTGTTGCGAATGCACTTTTGTGCATGTCTTTTTACATGTACGTTTGTGCATGTCCATTTGAGCGAGTGTGCTTGTGCATGTTTGTTGATTTGTATTAATGTCCTAAGATTGTAGTTTGTGTTTTCATGATCCTTTTTTGCAAATAACCATGTGCCGTGAGTACTTTTGTGCATGCCTTTGTATACTTACTTATGTGCGTATCTTTCTAGCGACAGTTTGTGTGCACGTTTCTCGATGTGCATTCATGTCCTCGAACTGTAGTACGTATTTTCATGATCGCTTTTGGAATCCAATTTTGACCATGTTCGAGTCCGAATTTGGATTTTTCACGTTAGACAGGATTTGTAGCCAGCGGAAATAGCTTTCTAATGCCACCGGAACCAGTTGATTTGGAGTCCTGATGAGAAAGTTATGCTCGACTTCGTGGACGTACACTACCAAAGATGTTGTGGTATTCTCTCTTTTAATTTGATTTTATTTTCCTAATTGCAACTCTTTTCTTTCCCTTTGATCATTTTTTTCTTCCTGGACACCTAATTTTCGATTTGTACCTATAAGATACCAAATCCATCAATCCAAACAGAAAATAAATTAATCCAAAAAACAAATCCACTTAAATGTAAACGTAGAGTTTTAATTCTACACTCCACTGTATCAATTTGATCTAGTGTTTTTGCTGTTGTTTTTTTATGCGTATTAAAGTCCTAGTATTGTAGTTCGTGTTTATAAGAACGTTGTTGCGAATGCACTTTTGCGCATGTTTTTTTACATGTACGTTTGTGCATGTCCATTTGAGCGAGTGTGCTTGTGCATGTCTGTTGATTTGTATTAATGTCCTAGGATTGTAGTTTGTGTTTTCATGATCCTTTTTGCGAATGCACTTTTGCGTGAGTAATTTTGTGCATGCCTTTGTATACTTACTTATGTGCGTATCTTTCTAGCGATAGTTTGTGTGCACGTTTCTCGATGCGCATTAATGTCCTCGAACTGTAGTATATATTTTCATGATCGCTTTTCGAATCCAATTTTGACCATGTTCGTCCGAATTTGGATTTTTCACGTTAGACAGGAATTGTAGCCAGCTGAAATAGCTTTCTAATGCCACCTGAACCAGTTGATTTGGAGTCCGGATGAGAAACTTATGCTCGACTTCGTGGACATACACTACCAGAGATTTTAAGGGATTCTCTCTTCTAATTTGATTTTTCCTAATTGCAACTCTTTTCTTTCTCTTTGATCATTTTTGCTTCCTGGACACCTAATTTTCGATTTGTACCTATAAGATAAGAAATCAACCAATTCAAACAGAAAATAAATTAATCCAAAAAACAAATCCACTTAAACGTAAACGTAGAGTTTTATTTCTACACTCCACTGTATCTATTTGATCTAGTGTTTTTGCTGTTGTTTGTTGATGCGTATTAAACTCCTAGTATTGTAGTTCGTGTTTATAAGAACGTTGTTGCGAATGCACTTTTGCGCATGTTTTTTTACATGTACGTTTGTGCATGTCCATTTGAGCGTGTGTGCTTGTGCATGTTTGTTGATTTGTATTAATGTCCTAGGATTTTAGTTTGTGTTTTCATGATCCTTTTTGCGAATGCACTTTGGCGTGAGTACTTTTGTGCATGCCTTTGTATACTTACTTATGAGCGTATCTTTCTAGTGACAGTTTGTGTGCACGTTTCTCGATGGGCATTCATGTCCTCGAACTGTAGTACGTATTTTCATGATCGCTTTTGGAATCCAATTTTGACCATGTTTGAGTCCGAATTTAGATTTTTCTTGTTAGCCAGAAATTGTAGCCAGCTGAAATAGCTTTCTAATGGCGCCGGAACTAGTTGATTTGGAGTCCGGATGAGAAAGTTATGCTCTACTTCGTGGACGTACAATACCAAAGATTTTGAGGGATTCTCTCTTCTAATTTGATTTTATTTTCCTAATTGCAACTCTTTTCTTTCTCTTTGATCATTTTTGCTTCCTGGACACCTAATTTTCGATTTGTACGTATAAGATACCAAATCCACCAATTCAAACAGAAATTAAATTAATCCAAAAAAAAAAATCCACGTAAACGTAAACGTAGAGTTTTATTTCTATACTCCACTGTATCTATTTTATCTAGTGTTTTTGCTGTTGTTTGTTGATGCGTATTAAAGTCCTAGTATTGTAGTTCGTGTTTTTAAGAACGTTGTTGCGAATGCACTTTTGCGCATGTTTTTTTACATGTACGTTTGTGCATGTCCATTTGAGCGAGTGTGCTTGTGCATGTTGTTGATTTGTATTAATGTCCTAGGATTGTAGTTTTTGTTTTCATGATCCTTTTTGCGAATGCACTTTTGCGTGTGTACTTTTGTGCATGCTTTTGTACACTTACCAATGTGCGTATCTTCATAGCGAGAGTTTTTGTGCACGTTTCTTGATGCGCATTCATGTCCTCGAACTGTAGTACGTATTTTCATGATCGCTTTTGGAATCCAATTTTGACCATGTTCGAGTCCGAAATTAGATTTTTCACGTTAGACAGGAACTGTAGCCAACTAAAATAGCTTTCTAATGCCGCCGTAACCAGTTGATTTGGAGTCCGGATGAGAAAGTTTTGCTCGACTTCGTGGACGTACACTACCAAAGATGTTGAGGGATTCTCTCTTCTAATTTGATTTTATTTTCCTAATTGCAACTGTTTTCTTTCTCTTTGATCATTTTTGCTTCCTAGACACCTAATTTTCGATTTGTACTTATAAGATACCAAATCCACCAATTCAAACAGAAATTAGATTAATCCAAAAAAAAAATCCACGTAAACGTAAACGTAGAGTTTTATTTCTACACCCCATTGTATCTATTTTATCAAGTGTTTTTGCTGTTGTTTGTTGATGCGTATGAAAGTCCTCGTATTGTAGTTCGTGTTTTTAAGAACGTTGTTACGAATGCACTTTTGCTCATATTTTTTTACATGTACGTTTGTGCATGTCCATTTGAGCGAGTGTGCTTGTGCATGTTTGTTGATTTGTATTAATGTCCTAGGATTTTAGTTTGTGTTTTCATGATCCTTTTTGCGAATGCACTTTAGCGTGAGTACTTTTGTGCATTCTTTTTTACACTTACTTATGTGCGTATCTTTCTAGCGAGAGTTTTAGTGCACTTTTCTTGATGCGCATTCATGTCCTCGAACTGTAGTACGTATTTTCATGATCGCTTTTGGAATCTAATTTTGACCATGTTCGAGTCCGAATTTAGATTTTTCACGTTAGACATGAATTGTAGCCAGCTGAAATAGCTTTCTAATGCCGTCGGAACCAGTTGATTTGGAGTCCGGATGAGAAAGTTATGATCGACTTCGTGGACGTACACTACCAAAGATGTTGAGGGATTCTCTCTTCCAATTTGATTTTATTTTCCTAATTGCCACTCTTTTCTTTCTCTTTGATCATTTTTGCTCCCTGGACACCTAATTTTCGATTTGAACGTATCAGATACCAAATCCACCAAATCAAACAGAAATATAAATTAATCCAAAAAAAAAATCCACGTAAACGTGAACGTAGAGTTTTATTTCTACACTTCACTGTATCTCTTTTATCTATTGTTTTTGCTGTTGTTTGTTGATGCGTATTAAAATCCTAGTATTGTAGTTCGTGTTTTTAAGAACATTGTTGCGAATGCAGTTTTGCGCATATTTTTTTACATGTACGTTGTGCATGTCCATTTGAGCGTGTGTGCTTGTGCATGTTTGTTGATTTGTATTAATGTCCTAGGATTGTAGTTTGTGTTTTCATGATCCTTTTTGCGAATGCACTTTTGCGTGAGTACTTTTGTGCATGCTTTTGTACACTTACTTATGTGCGTATCTTTCTAGCGAGAGTTTTTTGTGCACGTTTCTTGATGCGCATTCATGTCCTCGAACTGTAGTACATATTTTCATGATCGCTTTTGGAATCTAATTTTGACCATGTTCGAGTCCGAATTTGGATTTTTCACGTTAGACAGGAATTGTAGCCAGCTGAAATAGCTTTCTTATGCCGCCGAAACCTGTTGATTTGGAGTCCGGATGAGAAAGTTATGCTTGACTTCGTGGAGGTACACTACCAATGATTTTGAGGGTTTCTCTCTTCTAATTTGATTTTATTTTCCTAATTGCAACTCTTTTCTTTCTCCTTGATCATTTTTGCTTCCTGGACACCTAATTTTCGATTTGTACCTATAAGATACCAAATCCACCAATTCAAACAGAAAATAAATTAATCCAAAAAAAAAATACACGTAAACGTAAACGTAGAGTTTTATTTCTACACTCCACTATATCATTTTTATCTAGTGTTTTTGATGTTGTTTGTTGATGCGTATTAAAGTCCTAGTATTGAAGTTCGTGTTTTGAATAACGTTGTTGCGAATGCACTTTTGCTCATGTTTTTTTACATGTACGTTTGTGCATGTCCATTTGAGCGAGTATGCTTGTGCATGTTTGTTGATTTGTATTAATGTCCTAGGATTGTAGTTTGTGTTTTCATGATCCTTTTTGCGAATGCACTTTTGCGTGTGTACTTTTGTGCATTCTTTTGTACACTTACTTATGTGCGTATCTTTCTAGCGAGAGTTTTTGTGCACGTTTCTTGATGCGCATTCATGTCCTCGAATTGTAGTACGTATTTTCATGATCGCTTTTGGAATCCAATTTTGACCATGTTCGAGTCCGAATTCGGATTTTTCATGTGACAAAGGAATTGTAGCTAGCTGAAATAGCTTTCTAATGCCGCCGGAACCAGTTGATTTGGAGTCCGGATGAGAAATTTATGCTCGACTTCGTGGACGTACACTACCAAAGATTTTGAGGGATTCTCTCTTCTAATTTGATTTTATTTTCCTAATTGCAACTCTTTTCTTTCTCTTTGATCATTTTTGCTTCTTGGACACCTAATTTTCGATTTGTACCTATAAGATACCAAATCCACCAATTCGAACAGAAAATAAATTAATCCAAAAAAAAATTACACGTAAACGTAAACGTAGAGTTTCATTTCTACACTCCACTATATCATTTATATCTAGTGTTTTTGCTGTTGTTTGTTGATGCGTATTAAAGTCCTAGTATTGTAGTTTGTGTTTTTAAGAACGTTGTTGCGAATGCACTTTTGCGCATGTTTTTTTACATGTACGTTTGTGCATGTACATTTGAGCGAGTGTGCTTGTGCATGTTTGTTGATTTGTATTAATGTCCTAGGATTGTAGTTTGTGTTTTCATGATCCTTTTTGCGAATGCACTTTTGCGTGAGTACTTTTGTGCATGCTTTTGTACTCTTACTTATGTGCGTATCTTTCTAGCGAGAGTTTTTGTGAACGTTTCTTGATGCGCATTCATGTCCTCGAACTGCAGTACGTATTTTCATAATCGCTTTTGGAATCCAATTTAGACCATGTTCGAGTCCGAAGGTTGATTTTTCACGTTAGACAGGATTTGTAGCCAGCTGAAATAGCTTTCTAATGCCACCAGAACCAGTTGATTTGGAGTCCGGATGAGAAAGTTATGCTCGGCTTCGTGGATGTACACTAGCAAAGATGTTGAGGGATTCTCTGCTTAATTTGATTTTATTTTCCTTATTGCAACTCTTTTCTTTCTCTTTGATCATTTTTGCTTCCTGGACACCTAATTTTCGATTTGTACCTATAAGATACCAAATCCACCAATTCAAACATAAAATAAATTAATCCAAAAAAAATAATCCACATAAACGTAAACGTACAGTTTTATTTCTACACTCCACTGTATCATTTTTATCTATTGTTTTTTTTGTTGTTTGTTGATGCGTATTAAAGTCCTAGTATTGTAGTTCGTGTTTTTAAGAACGTTGTTGGGAATGCACTTTTGCGCATGTTTTTTTACATGTACGTTTGTGCATGTCCATTTGAGCGAGTGTGCTTGTGCATGTTTGTTGATTTGTATTAATGTGCTAGGATTGTAGTTTATGTTTTCATGATCCTTTTTGCGTATGCACTTTTGCGTGTGTACTTTTGTGCATGCTTTTGTACACTTGCCTATGTGCGTATCTTTCTAGCGAGAGTTTTTGTGCACGTTTCTTGATGCGCATTCATGTCCTCGAACTGTAGTACGTATTTTCATGATCGCTTTTGGAATCTAATTTTGACCATGTTCGAGTCCGAATTTGGATTTTTCACGTTAGACAGTAATTGTAGCCAGCTGAAATAGCTTTCTTATGCCGCCGGAACCAGTTGATTTGGAGTCCGGATGAGAAACTTATCCTTGACTTCGTTGACGTACAGTACCAAAGATTTTGAGGGATTCTCTCTTCTAATTTGATTTTATTTTCCTAATTGCAACTCTTTTCTTTCTCTTTGATCATTTTTGCGTCTTGGACACCTAATTTAGGATTTGTACCTATAAGATACCAAGTCCACTTGTTTAAAAAGAAAATAAATTAATCCAAAAAAAAAAATCCACGTAAACGTAAACGTAGAGTTTTATTTCTACACTCCACTGTATCTATATTATCTAGTATTTTTGCTGTTGTTTTTTGATGCGTATTAAAGTCCTAGTATAGTAGTTCGTGTTTTTAAGAACGTTGTTGCGAATGCACTTTTGCGCATGTTTTTCTACATGTACGTTTGTGCATGTCCATTTGAGCAAGTGTGCTTGTGCATGTTTGTTGATTTGTATTAATGTCCTAGGATTGTAGTTTGTCTTTTCATGATCCTTTTTGCGAATGCACTTTTGCGTGTGTACTTTTGTGCATGCTTTTGTACACTTACTTATGTGCGTATCTTTCTAGCGAGAGTTTTTGTGCACGTTTCTTGATGCGCATTCATGTCCTCGAACTGTAGTACGTTTTTTCATGATCGCTTTTGGAGTCCAATTTTGACCATGTTCGAGTCCGAATTAGGACTTTTCACGTTTGACAGGAATTGTAGCCAGCTGAAATAGCTTTCTAATGCCGCTGGAACCAGTTGATTTGGAGTCCGGATGAGAGAGTTATGCTCGACTTCGTGGACGTACACTACCAAAGATTTTGAGGGATTCTCTCTTCTAATTTGATTTTATTTTCCTAATTGCAACTCTTTTCTTTCTCTTTGATCATTTTTGCTTCATGGACACCTAATTTTCGATTTGGACCTATAAGATACAAAATCCACCAATTCAAACATAAATATAAAAAAATCCAAAAAAAAAATCCACGTAATTGTAAACGTAGAGTTTTATTTCTACACTACACTATATCTATTTTATCTAGTGTTTTTGCTGTTGTTTGTTGATGCGTATTAAAGTCCTAGTATTGTAGTTCGTGTTTTTAAAAACGTTGTTGCGAATGCACTTTTGCGTGAGTACTTTTGTGCATGCTCTGTACTCTTACTTATGTGCGTATCGTTCTAGCGAGAGGTTTTGTGCACGTTTCTTGATGCGCATTCATGTCTTCGAACTGTAGTACGTATTTTCATGATCGCTTTTGGAATCCAATTTTGACCATGTTCGAGTCCGAATTTGGATTTTTCACGTCAGACACGAAATGTAGCCAGCTAAAATAGCTTTCTAATGCTGCCGGAACCAGTTGATTTGGAGTCCGGATAATAAAGTTATGCTCGACGTCGTGGACGTACACTACCAATGGTTTTGAGGGATTCTCTCTTCTAATTTGATTTTATTTTCCTAATTGCATCTCTTTTCTTTCTTTTTGATCATTTTTGCTTCCTTGACACCTAATTTTTTATTTGAACCTATAAGATACCAAATCCAACAATTCAAACAGAAATTTAAATTAATCCAAAAAAAAACAAAAATCCACGTAAACGTAAACGTAGAGTTTTATTTCTACACTCCAGTGTATCATTTTTATCTAGTGTTTTTGCTGTTGTTTGTTGATGCGTATTGAAGTCCTAGTATTGTAGTTCGTGTTTTTATGAACGTTGTTGCGAATGCACTTTTGCGCATGTTTTTTAACATGTACGTTTGTGCATGTCCATTTGAGCGAGTGTGCTTGTGCATGTTTTTTGATTTGTATTAATGTTTTAGGATTGTAGTTTGTGTTTTCATGATCCTTTTTGCGAATGCACTTTTGCGTGAGTACTTTTGTGCATGCTTTTGTACTCTTAGTTATGTGCGTATCTTTCTAGCGAGAGTTTTTTGTGCACGTTTCTTGATGCGCATTCTTGTCCTCGAACTGTAGTACGTATTTTCATGATCGCTTTTGGAATCTAATTTTTACCATGTTCGAGTCCGAATTTGGATTTTTCACGTTAGACAGGAATTGTAGCCAGCTGAACTAGCTTTCTAATGCTGCCTGAACCAGCTGATTTGTAGTCCGGATGAGAAAGTTATGCTCGACTTCGTGGACGTACACTACCAAAGATTTTGAGGGATTCTCTCTTCTAATTTGATTTTATTTTCCTAATTGCAACTCTTTTCTTTCTCTTTCATCATTTTTGCTTCCTGGACACCTAATTTTCGATTTGAACCTATAAGATACCAAATCCACCAATTCAAATAGAAAATAAATTGATCCAAAAAAAAAAATCCACGTAAACGTAAACGTAAACGTAGAGTTTTATTTCTACACTCCACTGTATCATTTTTATCTAGTGTTTTTGCTGTTGTTTGTTGATGCTTATTAAAGTCCTAGTATTGTAGTTCGTGTTTTTAAGAACGTTGTTGCGAATGCACTTTTGCGCATATTTTTGTACATGTACGTTTGTGCATGTCCATTTGAGCGAGTGTGCTTGTGCATGTTTGTTGATTTGTATTAATGTCCTAGGATTGTAGTTTGTGTTTTCATGATCCTTTTTGCGAATGCACTTTTGCGTGTGTACTTTTGTGCATGCTTTTGTACACTTACTTATGTGCGTATCTTTCTAGCGAGAGTTTTTGTGCACGTTCTTGATGCGCATTCATGTCCTCGAACTGTAGTACGTATTTTCATGATCGCTTTTGGTATCCAATTTTGACCATGTTCGAGTCCGAATTTGGATTTTTCACGTTAGACAGGAATTGTAGCCATCTGAAATAGCTTTCTAATGCCGCCAGAACCAGTTGATTTGGAGTCCGGATGAGAAAGTTATGCTCGACTTCGTGGACCTACACTAACAAAGATTTTGAGGGATTCTCTCTTCTAATTTCATTTTATTTTCCTAATTGCAACTCTATTCTTTCTCTTTGATCACTTTTGCTTCCTGGAAACCTAATTTTCGATTTGTACTTATACGATACCAAATCCACCAATTCAAACAGAAAATAAATTAATCCAAAAAAAAAATACGCGTAAACGTAAACGTAGAGTTTTATTTCTACACGCCACTGTATCATTTTTATCTAGTGTTTTTGCTGTTGTTTGTTGATGTGTATTAAAGTCCTAGTATTGTAGTTCGTGTTTTTAAGAACGTTGTTGCGAATGCACTTTTGCGCATGTTTTTTTACATGTACGTTTGTGCATGTCCATTTGAGCGAGTGTGCTTGTGCATGTTTCTTGATTTGTATTAATGTCCTAGGATTGTAGTTTGTGTTTTCATGATCCTTTTTGCGAATGCACTTTTGCGTGTGTACTTTTGTGCATGCTGTTGTACACTTACTTATGTGCGTATATTTCTAGCGAGAGTTTTTGTGCACGTTTCTTGATGCGCATTCATGTCCTCGAACAGTAGTACGTATTTGCATGATCGCTTTGGGAATCCAATTTTGACCATGTTCGAGTCCGAATTTGGATTTTTCACGTTAGACAGGAATTGTAGCCAGCTGAAATAGCTTTCTAATGCCACCGGAACCAGTTGATTTGGAGTCCAGATGAGAAAGTTATGCTCGACTTCGTGGACGTACACTACCAAAGATTTTGAGGGATTCTCTGTTCTAATTTGATTTTATTTTCCTAATTGCAACTCTTTTCTTTCTCTTTGATCATTTTTGCTTCCTGGACACCTAATTTTCGATTTGTACCTATAAGATACCAAATCCACAAATTCAAAGACAAAATAAATTAATCCAAAAAAAAAAATCCACGTAAACGTAAACGTTGAGTTTTATTTCTACACTCCATTGTATCTATTTTATCTAGTGTTTTTGCAGTTGTTTATTGATGCGTATTAAAGTCCTAGTATTGTAGTTCATGTTTTTAAGAACGTTGTTGCGAATGCACTTTTGCGAATGATTTTTTACATGTACGTTTGTGCATGTCCATTTGAGCGAATGTGCTTGTGCATGTTTGTTGATTTGTATTAATGTCCTAGGATTGTAGTTTGTGTTTTCATGATCCTTTTAGCGAATGCACTTTTGCGTGTGTAATTTTGTGCATGATTTTGTACACTTTCCTAAGTGCGTATCTTTCTAGCGAGAGTTTTTGTGCACGTTTCTTGATGCGCATTCATGTCCTCGAACTGTAGTACGTATTTTCATGATCGCTTTTGGAATCCAATTTTGAACATGTTCGAGTCCGAATTTGGATTTTTCACGTTAGACAGGAATTATAGCCAGCTGAAATAGATTTCTAATGCCGCCGGAACCTGTTGATTTTGAGTCCGGATAAGACACTTATCCTTGTCTTCGTGGACGTACACTACAGAAGATTTTGAGGGATTCTCTCTTCTAATTTCATTTTTTTTTCCTAATTGCAACTCTTTTCTTTCTCTTTGATCATTTTTTCTTCTTGGACACCTAATTTAGGATTTGTACCTATAAGATACCAAATCCACCAATTTAAACAGAAAATAAATTAATCCAAAAAAAAATCCACGTAAACGTAAACGTAGAGTTTTATTTCTAAACTCCATTGTATCTATTTTATCTAGTGTTTTTGCTGTTGTTTGTTGATGCGTATTAAAGTCCTAGTATTGTAGTTCGTGTTTTTAAAAACTTTGTTGCGAATCCACTTTTGCGCATGTTTTTTTACATGTACGTTTGTGCATGTACATTTGAGCGAGTGTGCTTGTGCATGTTTGTTGATTTGTATTAATGTCCTTGGATTGTAGTTTGTTTTTTCATGATCCTTTTTGCGAATGCACTTTTGCGTGAGTACTTTTGTGCATGCTTTTATACTCTTACTTATGTGCGTATCTTTCTAGCGAGAGTTTTTGTGCACGTTTCTTGACGCACATTCATGTCCTCGAACTGCAGTACGTATTTTCATGATCGCTTTTGGAATCCAATTTTGACCATGTTCGAGTCCGAAGTTGGATTTTTCACGTTAGACAGGATTTGTACCCAGCTGAAATAGCTTTTTAATGCCACCGGAACCAGTTGATTTGGAGTCCGGATCAGAAAGTTATGCTCGGCTTCGTGGATGTACACTACCAAAGATGTTGAGGGATTCTCTCTTCTAATTGGATTTTATTTTCCTAATTGCAACTCTTTTCTTTCTCTTTGATCATTTTTGCTTCCTGGACACCTAATTTTCGATTTGTACCTATAAGATACCAAATCCACCAATTCAAACATAAAATAAATTAATCCAAAAAAAAAATCGACGTAAACGTAAACGTAGAGTTTTATTTCTACACTACACTGTATCATTTTTATTTATTGTTTTTCCTGTTGTTTGTTGATGCGTATTAAAGTCCTAGTATTGTAGTTCGTGTTTTTAAAAACGTTGTTCGGAATGCACTTTTGCACATGTTTTTTTACATGTACGTTTGTGCATGTCCATTTGAGCGAGTGTGCTTGTGCATGTTTGTTGATTTGTATTAATGTGATAGGATTTTAGTTTTTGTTTTCATGATCCTTTTTGCCAATGCACTTTTGCGTGTGTACTTTTGTGCATGCTTTTGTACACTTACCTAAGTGCGTATCTTTCAAGCGAGAGTTTTTGTGCACGTTTCTTGATGCGCATTCATGTCCTCGAACTGTAGTACGTATTTTCATGATCGCTTTTGGAATCCAATTTTGACCATGTTCGAGTCCGAATTTGGATTTTTCACGTTAGACAGGAATTATAGCCAGCTGAAATAGATTTCTAATGCCGCCGGAACCTGTTGATTTTGAGTCCGGATAAGAAACTTATCCTTGTCTTCGTGGACGTACACTACAGAAGATTTTGAGGGATTCTCTATTCTAATTTCATTTTTTTTTCCTAATTGCAACTCTTTTCTTTCTCTTTGATCATTTTTTCTTCTTGGACACCTAATTTAGGATTTGTACCTATAAGATACCAAATCCACCAATTTAAACAGAAAATAAATTAATCCAAAAAAAAAATCCACGTAAACGTAAACGTAGAGTTTTATTTCTACACTCCACTGTATCTATTTTATCTAGTGTTTTTGCTGTTGTTTATTGATGCGTATTAAAGTCCTAGTATTGTAGTTCTTCTTTTTAAGAACGTTGTTGCGAATGCTCTTTTGCGCATGTTTTTCTACATGTACGTCTGTGCATGTCCATTTGAGCGAGTGTGCTTGTGCATGTTTGTTGATTTGTATTAATGTCCTAGGATTGTGGTTTGTCTTTTCATGATCCTTTTTGCGAATGCACTTTTGCGTGTGTACTTTTGTGCATGCTTTTGTACACTTACTTATGTGCGTATCTTTCTAGCGAGAGTTTTTGTGCACGTTTCTTTATGCGCATTCATGTCCTCGAACTGTAGTACGTATTTTCATGATCGCTTTTGGAGTCCAATTTTGACCATGTTCGAGTCAGAATTTGGATTTTTCACGTTAGATAGGAATTGTAGCCAACTGAAATAGCTTTCTAATGCCGCCAAAACGAATTGATTTGGAGTCCGGATGAGAAAGTTATGCTCGACTTCGTGGACGTACACTACCAAAGATTTTGAGAGATTCTCTCTTCTAATTTGATTTTATTTTCCTAATTGCAACTTTTTTCTTTCTCTTTGATCATTTTTGCTTCCTGGACACCTAATTTTCGATTTATACCTATAAGATACCAAATCCACCAATTCAAACAGAAATATAAATTAATCCAAAAAAAAAAATCCACGTAATTGTAAACGTAGAGTTTTATTTCTACACTACACTGTATCTATTTTATCTAGTGTTTTTGCTGTTGTTTGTTGATGCGTATTAAAGTCCTAGTATTGTAGTTCGTGTTTCTAAGAACGTTGTTGCGAATGTACTTTTGCGCATGTTTTTTTACATGTACGTTTGTGAATGTCCATTTGAGCGAGTGTGCTTGTGCATGTTTGTTGATTTGTATTAATGTCCTAGGATTGTAGTTTGTGTTTTCATGATCCTTTTTGCGAATGCACTTTTGCGTGAGTACTTTTGTGCATGCCTTTGTATACTTACTTATGTGCGTATCTTTCTAGCGAAAATTTTAGTGCACGTTTCTCGATGCGCATTCGTGTCCTCGAACTGTAGTACGTATTTTCATGATCGCTTTTGTAATCCAATTTTGACCATGTTCGAGTTCGAATTTGGATTTTTCACGTTAGACATGAATTGTAGCCAGCTGAAATAGCTTTCTAATGCCGCCGAAACCTGTTGATTTGAAGTCCGGATGAGAAAGTAATGCTCGACTTCGTGGACGTACACTACCAAATATTTTGAGGGATTCTCTTTTCTAATTTGATTTTATTTTACTAATTGCAACTCTTTTCTTTTTCTTTGATCATTTTTGCTTCCTGGACACCTAATTTTCGATTTGTACCTATAAGATACCAAATCCACCAATTCAAACAGAAAATAAACTAATCCAAAAAAAAAAATCCACTTAAACGTAAACGTAGTGTTTTATTTCTACACTCCACTGTATCTATTTGATCTAGTGTTTTTGCTGTTGTTTGTTTATGCGTATTAGAGTCCTAGTATTGTAGTTCGTGTTTTGAAGAACGTTGTTGCGAATGCACTTTTGCGCATGTTTTTTTACATGTACGTTTGTGCAAGTCCATTTGAGCGAGTGTGCTTGTGCATGTTTGTTGATTTGTATTAATGTCCTAGGATTGTTGTAATGCCCAATCATCCGTACATGGCCAATAATAAGCATGTAACGTATTTTTGTATTAAAACCATAATGTTTAAGTAAATATATAAAAGCTTAGCATCCCTACCTTAATGGTGGTGATCCGATTGGATTCTGCTGTTAGGTTGTGGGGCGTTACATTTTTGGTATCAGAGCGGAGGTTTAAAATTTTTTCTGAAGACAGAAGAAGGCATATGAACATACTTTGGCTGGGAAGCTTGGTTAACTCTCTTCTTATTTACCTATGTGTTTTATTTATTAACATGTATATGCCATTGTCATGATTGTGCATTAGTATTGGCTAATGAACCGGATGAGATTCGGCAATGTATAGGAAGTAATGGCACCGAAAAGGAAGACAGGGAATGTTGATCACGAAGGTGACTACAACTTAGTTGATAATTTAGCTGGTTTGATTCAGCAACAGACTAGAATGCATGGCGAACAGATACAAAAATTGTTCGATATGCAACAGCGAACCCATGACCAAAACCAACAACCTCCTCCACAAGCTAGACACGATAACTCGCTTACCGTGTATGAGAAGTTTCGTAAAATGGATCCGGTTGATTTCTATGGTGGGTCTGATCCTATGGTTGCAGAAGAATGGGTTAAATCTCTAGATGTCATCTTTGATTACATGCGTATCGAAGATTCCGAGAAAGTACTTTGTGCCATTTTCCTATTGAAGAAAGAAGCTAGAACTTGGTGGGAGGGTACAAAACTTGCAGTGGATATGGAGAAGTTGACATGGGAGGCATTCAAAACAATCTTTTATGACAAGTATTTCACGAGGGATGTCCGGTTACTCAAAGTTAAAGAGTTCTTAGAATTGAAGCAGAATGAAATGTCCGTATGTGACTACGTGCAAAAATTCGAGGAGGGTTGCAAGTATGTACCTTACATAGCTAAAGATAACAAAGAAAAGATGGGTCACTTCATGAGAGGCCTCAACCCAGTTAATAGAAAAGATGTAAGGATCTCTTCTCCAAACGAGTTTCGACAAGTGGTGGACAACGCATTGATGGCAGACTTTGATGAGAAGGAAATTCAAAAATTTCATCAACGCAAGAGGCAAACTTTTACTCAAAGAAATCAATCTATTAAAGAAGACACGTTGGAAAGAGAGGAAGAAATGCATAGCAAATATCCGGAATAGTTAGGTATGTCAAATTTCGAGGACGAAATTTTATAAGGAAGGAAGAATTGTAATGCCCAATCATCCGTACATGGCCAATAATAAGCATATAACGTATTTTTGTATTAAAACCATAATGTTTAAGTAAATATATAAAAGGTTAGCATCCCTAACTTCATGGTGGTGATCCGATTGGATTCTGCTGTTAGGTTGTGGGGCGTTACAATTGTAGTTTGTGTTTTCATGATCCTTTTTGCGAATGCACTTTTGCGTGAGTACTTTTGCGCATGCCTTTGTACTCTTACTTATGTGCGTATCTTTCTAGCGAGAGTTTTTTGTGCACGTTTCTTGATGCGCATTCATGTCCTCGAACTGTAGTACGTATTTTCATGATCGCTTTTGGAATCAAATTTTAACCATGTTCGAGTCCGAATTTGGATTTTTCACGTTAGACGGGAATTGTAGCCAGCTGAAATAGCTTTCTAATGCCGCCGAAATCAGTTGACTTGGAGTACGGATGAGAAAGTTATGCTCGACTTCGTGGACGTACACTACCAAAGATGTTGAGGGATTCTCTTTTCTAATTTGATTTTATTTTCCTAATTGCAACTCTTTTCTTTCTCTTTGATCATTTTTGCTTCCTGGACACCTAATTTTCGATTTGTACCTATAAGATACCAAATCCACCAATTCAAACAGAAAATAAATTGATCCAAAAACTAAATCAACTTAAACGTAAACGTAGAGTTTTATTTCTACACTCCACTCTATCATTTTTATCTAGTGTTTTTGCTGTCTTTTGTTGATGCGTATTAAAGTTCTAGTATTGTAGTTCGTGTTTTGAAGAACGTTGTTGCGAATGCACTTTTGCGCATGTTTTTTTACATGTACGTTTGTGCATGTCCATTTGAGCGAGTGTGCTTGTGCATGTTTGTTGATTTGTATTAATGTCCTAGGATTGTAGTTTGTGTTTTCATGATCCTTTTTGCGAATGCACTTTTGCGTGAGTACTTTTGTGCATGCTTTTGTATACTTACTTATGTGCGTATCTTTCTAGCGAGAGTTTTTGTGCACATTTCTTGATGCGCATTCATGTCCACGAACTGTTGTAAGTATTTTCATGATTGCTTTTGGAATCCAATTTTGACCATGTTCGAGTCCGAATTTGAATTTTTCACGTTAGACGGGAATTGTAGCCAGCTGAAATAGCTTTCTAATGCCGCCGAAACATGTTGATTTGGAGTCCGGATGAGAAAGTTTTGCTCGACTTCGTGGACGTACACTACCAAAGATTTTGAGGGATTCTCTTTTCTAATTTGATTTTATTTTCCTAATTGCAACTCTTTTCTTTCTCTTTGATCATTTTTACTTCCTGGACACCTAATTTTTGATTTGTACCTATAAGATACCGAATCCCCCAATTCAAACAGAAAATAAATTAATCCGAAAATAAAATCCACGTAAACGTAAACGTAGAGTTTTATTTCTACACTCCACTGTATCTATTTTATCAAGTGTTTTTGCTGTTGTTTGTTGACGCGTATTAAAGTCCTAGTATTGTAGTTCATGTTTTTAAGAACGTTGTAGCGAATGCACTATTGCGCATGCTTTTTTACATGTACGTTTGTGCATGTCCATTTGAGCGAGTGTGCTTGTGCATGTTTGTTGATTTGTATTAATGTCCTAGGATTGTAGTTTGTGTTTTCATGATCCTTTTTGTGAATGCACTTTTGCGTGTGTACTTTTGTGCATGCTTTTGTACACTTACTTATGTGCGTATCTTTCTAGCGAGACTTTTTGTGCACGTTTCTTGATGCGCATTCATGTCCTCGAACTGTTGTAAGTATTTTCATGATTGCTTTTGGAATCCAATTTTGACCATGTTCGAGTCCGAATTTAAATTTTTCACGTTAGACGGGAATTGTAGCCAGCTGAAATAGCTTTCTAATGCCGCAAAAACCAGTTGATTT
>NW_012193002.1:53440-71731 GCF_000504015.1 Erythranthe guttata | reverse complement strand
TCGTGGACGTACACTACCAAAGATGTTGAGGGATTCTCTCTTCTAATTTCATTTTATTTTCCTAATTGCAACTCTTTTCTTTCTCTTTGATCATTTTTGCTTCTGGACACCTAATTTTCGATTTGTACCTATAAGATACCAAATCCACCAATTCAAACAGAAAATAAATTAATCCAAAACAAAAATCCACGTAAACGTAAACGTAAACGTAGAGTTTTATTTCTACACTCCACTGTACCTATTTGATCTAGTGTTTTTGCTGTTGTTTGTTGATGCGTCTTAAAGTCCTAGTATTGTAGTTCGTGTTTTGAAGAATGTTGTTGCGAATGCACTTTTGCGCGTGTTTTTTTACATGTACGTTTGTGCATGTCCATTTGAGCGAGTGTGCTTGTGCATTTTTGTTGATTTGTATTAATGCCCTAGGATTGTAGTTTGTGTTTTCATGATCCTTTTTACGAATGCACTTTTGCGTGAGTACTTTTGTGCATGCCTTTATATACTTACTTATGTGCGTATCTTTCTAGCGACAGTTTTTGTGCACGTTTCTCGATGCGCATTCATCTCCTCGAACTGTAGTACGTAATTTCATGATTACTTTTGGAATCCAATTTTGACCTTGTTCGAGTCCGAATTTGGATTTTTCACGTTAGACAGTAATTGTAGCCAGCTGAAATAGCTTTTTAATGCCGCCAGAACCAGTTGATTTGGAGTCCGGATGAGAAAGTTATGCTCGACTTCGTGGACGTACACTACCAAAGATGTTGAGGGATTCTCTCTTCTAATTTGATTTTATTTTCCTAATTGCAACTCTTTTCTTTCTCTTTGATCATTTTTGCTTCCTGGACACCTAATTTTCGATTTGTACCTATAAGATACCAAATCCACCAATTCAAACAGAAAATTAATTAATCCAAAAAAAAATCTACGTAAACGTAAACGTAGAGTTTTATTTCTACACTCCACTGTATCTATTTGATCTAGTGTTTTTGCTGTTGTTTGTTGATGCGTATTAAAGTTCTAGTATTGTAGTTCGTGTTTATAAGAACGTTGTTGCGAATGCACTTTTGCGCATGTTTTTTTACATGTACGTTTGTGCATGTCCATTTGAGCGAGTGTGCTTGTGCATGTTTGTTGATTTGTATTAATGTCCTAGGACTGTAGTTTGTGTTTTCGTGATCCTTTTTGCGAATGCACTTTTGCGTGAGTACTTTTGTGCATGCCTTTGTATACTTACTTATGTGCGTATCTTTCTAGCGACATTTTTTGTGCACGTTACTCGATGCGCATTCATGTCCTCGAACTGTAGTACGTATTTTCATGATCGCTTTTGGAATCGAATTTTGACCATGTTCGAGTCCGAATTTGGATTTTTCATGTTAGACAGGAATTGTAGCCAGCTGAAATAGCTTTCTAATGCCGCCGGAACCAGTTGATTTGGATTCCGGAAGAGAAAGTTATGCTCGACTTCGTGGACGTACACTACCAAAGATTTTGAGGGATTGTCTTTTCTAATTTGAATTTATTTTCCTTATTGCAAATATTTTCTTTCTCTTTCATCGCTTTTGCTTCCTGGACACCTTATTTTCGATTTGTACCTATAAGATACCAAATCCACCAATTCAAAAATCACCTAAGAGCTTTCTCTAATTTTTGAATTTCTTGAAGGATTATCTAGTGGGTTGCAAATATCCACAAAGTTCTTCAAATTTGTAAAAGATCCTAAGGTAAGAATCATGGAATTCTTGCTACATCAAGCTAACATCAATAGTATTTCCTTCTCTTCTCTTTTTGAAAAACTCCCCTTCTTGAGTGTTTGAAGAAATCGAAAGTTTTATGAAATAAAGTGCTCAAAGTATGTTATATTATATGTTTAGTCTCATGCATGTTAAGATCCATGCTTGAATCCTTGATCTTTGATGAGAAAAATGATGATGATGATTGATATGTTTAATTATGTGTTTAAGGCTTTGCATGTGAGAATCTAGCTCTTGATTCTTGATTCTTGAAAGAAAACAGAAGATTGGTGAGAAACCTGAAATTTGATGATTATATGTTATGAAATTTATTATCCTTATGGTTCTAATCATTGCATGTTAATATTATTGATTTACTAGTTGTGATCTTATATGTTTATGGTTTGGATTTGAGGCATCTAAGTTGATTGAGTCTAGAATCTTGAAATAGATGGTTATATGTAAAATTTACAGATTCATAGGTACGGATTTTAACCCATGTTTCACCAACGAGTTTATTTATGAAAACTACGAAATTTTATATGAGGATAGATATCTCTGTTATGTTGCTTGTAATTTTTGGAGTAGAAATAAATGAGTTATGAATTATTTACCGAAACTGTACAAAATTAGAGTTAGTTTAGAATTAGTAATGAAATCTAATGTTTTCCTCTTTCAAATTTAGTGATTCCACTTGGATTAGAACCCCAACTTAGAAAACTCATTTGAGATAATATTTGGCAGTGTTTGACATAGTAGATAATTTATAAGAAATTTTTGAAGTCTCCTCCCCTGTTCTGAGGTTTAAACAACACTACTGTACCATTTTATTTATTTATCCCAGATTCCTAAGTATTTTCTAAAACTGTTTTTCTGGGTTATATAAGACTGCTAACTGTATATGGAGTTAAAATTTTTAGCCGTGACTATATTCCGGTTAGTGGTTGATAGTTGGGGTCCACATAGGGGCCTGTCCACAAAGGGACTGATTCACATATGAATCGGGATTATAAACCACTAACTCGGCTATAGTAAACTTATAGTCGTGACTATAGTAAAGTTATAGATCACAAGCTCCAAAATACACGGCTTATTGCCGAACTCCACGATTGTTTTTTCCAAACGGGCCCAACGTTTTATCATGAAAAGTTTTAAAAGTCTAAAGTCTCATTTTCATGCATACTGCATATTAAAGTATAGAAAAGAAGGGTGTTAAGTACCCGACATTTGCATACTAAAGAAAAAAGAAAGAAGGGTGTTAAGTACCTGACTTTTCAAAGAAATGAAAGGATGTAAAGTATCCTTGAAAGATTTAAAGGCAAGGTAAAGGTAAGGTATAGTAAGTGTAAGTTTTGAATGATCGTAAGTTTATTATGTGTTCGTGTATGCCTATATATATATGTGTGTGTGTATATAAATTATGTGTAAAGACTTTTTTAAAACCTTGTTATTACTTCCGGATTCTTACTGAGTCTTTTTAAAGGCTCATATAGATGTTATCTTGGTGTAGGTAACTCATGATCTGAATCCGAGGACCAAAGTTGAACCAAGTTCGGGGAAAACCGAGGAATCGAGCCTTATGGAATTTATAAGGATTTAATTAACTTCCATTTTGGTACTTAAATCTTTTTAATGGATTGTAATCCGTAGTACTTCGATATGTTATCGGGAAACGATTTTAACCCTTATGTATAATATAATGTTTTCCGATTATTCTTGTTGTTTTCTAATGTTGATTTCTTAAGAGCTCCACCACAATCCGAATTTATTATTTGAAGCAAGAAAACGTTTAAAGGAAAATGTGGCACCGAATAAAGAGTGAAATTGTTTTGACTAAATCTATAAAGTGTTCGACTTCAAGGGTTTTTCAAGAAAGATTTTTTATCGAACGAAAATTGAAGCGAACCACTTCAAGTATTTTCAAAACTAGAGAAAACTTTACCACCTTTCTCTAGAGCTTTGTTTCGAAAAAAAACAAAACCGTATTTTTCAAAAGGTCTTCCGCTGCAACTTAATAAAAAAACCTTTATACCATTTTCCGGTATAGAGTGTAAAGTAAACGGGGTGCTACATGAGGTGGTATCAGAGCACCGATTTTGGGAAAATCCATACGAATCGATCAATCTCGGAACCTCCGGAACAAGGATCAATGATGCAAATCGGAGCGGTATGTAAGTGTTTAATTATGTATGTTATGTGTTTTATGTGATAATGTAGAATATTATTATTTTGTTTAGCATCACTATGTCGGGACGAAGGACTCGAAACACCAACCGTAATCACTACCCTACCGAAAACCCTCGTGACCAAATACCTACTATTCGAGACCTTACCGCTCTTATCCGAGAGCAAAACGACCAAATTAACCGTCTTGTCAACCTCCAAACCCGTGGTCGACAACCTACCCCTCCACCACCTCCTCCTCAAAATACGGCACCGCTGGCTATGTACGAACGGTTCTTGCGAATGAATCCGACAGAATTTCACGGTGGTTCAGACCCAACAATCGCCGAGGAATGGATCAAGTCACTCGAAGTGATTTTTGATTACATGGAAATGACGGATCGTGATCGAGTCCATTGTGCCTTGTTTTTGCTTAAGAATGAAGCTCGTCATTGGTGGGAAGGTGCCAAAGAAGGAATAGAATTAGCAAATATCGATTGGGCGACATTTAAAATCCGATTCTTCGAGAAGTATTTCACCAAGGATGTTCGTGCCCAGAAAATTAGAGAGTTTCTAGACCTGAAACAAGGAAATCAATCTGTTGCCGAATATGTTCGTAAATTCGAGCAAGGAGGCATCTATGCCTCCTTCATATCCAAAGATGCCGAAGAAAAGAAGAACCACTTTTTGCAAGGCCTTAATCCCGTGATTAGAAGAAATGTCCGTATGGCCTCTGCTTCCACTTACCGTGAAATGGTAGACAAGGCCCTCGTAGCAGCGCTAGATGAACAAGATATCCAACAATTCCGAAAGACAGAATCCTCCATTCACCGCCCGTGGAAAAAGCCAAACACCGAACCCAACGATGGACCCAACCAATCTAACGACAAAGAGAAGCAACCGATTATGAAGAATCTCCCGGCTCAACCAATGAAACCAATATGCCAGAAATGCGGGAAACCTCACTTTGGAGTTTGCGTCCAAGGAACTAATAATTGTTTCCGGTGTGGAAAACCAGGGCATATGGCCAAGGATTGCACTCAACCTCCGAACCGAGTACCTGGTAGAGTTTTCACAATGACCAAGAAGAACTCTGAGAACCTTCCATGGTAGCAGGTACTCCACTCACCTGCAGTAATCATGTTTATGCTCCAATCAATTAAGTGCCGACTCACCTGTTCACCTCAAAGTCACGATGTCTTCTACGTTTCGATGCAACCGTAGTACGTTCCCAACCCCAACCACATCCTTGAAACCAAACCAATTGGCCTATCCCTAGCCTTTCTTCTACCAAACAATCCATCCAAACACTCGATCAAAAGGCCAAACCGTAGATTGGAAATCCCAAAAGGAAATCACAAGTCGATTCCCGAATTTATTCAGGGTATGTAACAATTTTGAGGACAAAATTCTTTTAAGGGGGGGAGATTGTAACACCCCGCGTTTCCGATACCCGGTTTCCGTATTTTCCCTCTCGTCTTCTTTGCATGAATATGTGTTTTATGTGCGAATTTAATTAATTGCTTTTTAATTTGCTATATTTGCTATTTATGTGAATTTATGTGAACTAATGTGCATTATATGTCTACATGAATATTTTTGATTTTATTCTCTATTTGTGCAACTAAAATGTATTTCATGTGTTTAATATAATTGAACACCTGAAGTTATGTGATCTACGAGGTTTAGTTTTCGTAGAATAAGAATTTATTTTCTCACACTAGAAAGTTTATATGCTTAATTGATAGTAATTTCCTCTCCTTTGAATTGGCTAGGATTGTATGTGTTGCATGCATACACTTATTCCATGTGCATTTCCACTTGGCCTTTCATTTAGCATTATTTTTAACAAAACTTAAATGAAATTGCCTAGAAGTCCCTCTAGATTATTTCAAGTTTCTCCTAATTGCAAAAAAGACCCCTCTTCATACTTACTCATTAAGAATACAAGCCTCTCCAATTCTATAAATACCACCCTCTCCTCTTCATTTCCACACACCAAAAATCAGCTAAGTCCCCTTCTCCTTCCCCCTCTCCATCGATCAAAATAGTCCAAGTAGAATAAGAAATCTCTTCTTCTAATTCAAGCCTTCCCCATTAAATCTCTTCCTTCTTCTTCATCTTCTTCTCGTTTGTTTCATTAATTCCTAGCTAGTATAGTTCTTCATCTCCAAAAGGAGATTCTTCAACCAAGAAGGGTAAGCAAATATTTGTTCTTTCCTTCTTTCTTCAATTTTCGAAAATCCCCTAAGAGCTTTCTCTAATTTTTGAATTTCTTGAAGGATTATCTAGTGGGTCGCAAATATCCACAAAGTTCTTCAAATTTGTAAAAGATCCTAAGGTAAGAATCATGGAATTCTTGCTACATCAAGCTAACATCAATAGTATTTCCTTCTCTTCTCTTTTTGAAAAACTCCCCTTCTTGAGTGTTTGAAGAAATCGAAAGTTTTATGAAATAAAGTGCTCAAAGTATGTTATATTATATGTTTAGTCTCATGCATGTTAAGATCCATGCTTGAATCCTTGATCTTTGATGAGAAAAATGATGATGATGATTGATATGTTTAATTCTGTATTTAAGGCTTTGCATGTGAGAATCTAGCTCTTGATTCTTGATTCTTGAAAGAAAATGGAAGATTGGTGAGAAACCCGAAATTTGATGATTATATGCTATGAAATTTATTATCCTTATGGTTCTAATCATCGCATGTTAATATTATTGATTTACAAGTTGTGATCTTATATGTTTATGGTTTGGATTTGAGGCATCTAAGTTGATTGAGTCTAGAATCTTGAAATAGATGGTTATATGTAAAATTTACAGATTCATAGGTACGGATTTTAACCCATGTTTCACCAACGAGTTTATTTATGAAAACTACGAAATTTTATATGAGGATAGATATCTCTGTTATGTTGCTTGTAATTTTTGGAGTAGAAATAAATGAGTTATGAATTATTTACCGAAACTGTACAAAATTAGAGTTAGTTTAGAATTAGTAATGAAATCTAATGTTTTCCTCTTTAAAATTTAGTGATTCTACTTGGATTAGAACCCCAACTTAGAAAACTCATTTGAGATAATATTTGGCAGTGTTTGACACAGTAGATAATTTATAAGAAATTTTTGAAGTCTCCTCCCCTGTTCTGAGTTTTAAACAACACTACTGTACCATTTTATTTATGGCTGCGGCTATATGCAATACTCATTCCACTTGTGCAAGACCAAATTAAAGAAAGATTCCAAAAGATTCTATTTTATTAAGATGGAATGACAAGTATGCCCATAAATTAAATTGGCTTTTTTTTTTCTCATGTAAGACCAAATACAAATAATGAGAAAAAAACAAAAATCGACACCAAGGTGTCGAAAAACTATGCTACAAATCGACACTTAAGCGTCGAATTTCATAGGTTAAAATCGACATTGACATGTCGAATTTGTTGCACAAAATCAAATTTCGAATTTTATACCTCAAAATCGACATCTTAGTGTCGAATTTTATACCTCAAAATCGACATCTAAATGTCGATTTTTACCTGTAAAATTCGACCTGTACATGTCGAATTCGTTTGCGCGGGATTTTTTTTGGAAAATCGATATTCTAGCTAAAAAAACCCATAAATGCATACATTCTTGGGTTCTTCCATCGTAGAATCTTCTATTTTGATGTCTTCTGACTCCATACTTGCCATCCTTGTAAGATTTGTTGAGTTTTGATGATTTTGAATTTCTAGGTTTTGTGGGTTAATGGAGGAGGAAGGAGAAAGGACTTGTGAGTTTTGGAAGATGGAGAAGATGATAGTTGGTCTTGTGGTTTTGTGGTCTTGTGATAGGGTTTTTTGTGTTTTTGAATTTTTGGTCTTGCATATTTGGAATTTTTATTTTTTTAATAAATAAGGGTATTATAGTATTTATACATTGAAAATTTTAATTTGGTCTTGCACAAGTGGAATTAGTCTTGTATATAGCCGCAGCCTTTATTTATTTATCCCAGATTCCTAAGTATTTTCTAAAACTGTTTTTCTGGGGTATATAAGACTGCTAACTGTATATGGAGTTAAAATTTCAAAAGGTTTGGATGAATCAGTAAAGCAAAATGAATTTTTAAAGTCACTCCCTCTATTCAGATTTCAAAACTGTACCACCTTAGAAATTTATTTATATCTTTTACTCCGATGATGATTTTTATAAACTGTTTCTCACTAATTTTAAGGACATATAAAGGAGTATGTTGTAAAAGTTTCAAAGGCTTTTGATTTGTGAATCAAGAGAAATGATTTTTCAAAGTGAGGATACCAAAACTGTTTGATTTTCTTAAGATGACTATTTTTATCAAAGTATGATTTGTGATCATGGTTCTAATATCCGAGGTAGGAAAGATGAGTTAGTGATGAAGGTGAAACCTCTAAGTTATGTCCTAATAATCTAAGTTTAGGTATCTTGTTGCATGTCCTAAGAAAGAATTACAATCCACTAGCCTAGAATGGTGTTAAGGAGCAAGTACCATATTTAGAAAAATGATTAATTGATTTATATGATAAGTTAGAATACTTGATTGATTTCGTAAATTATTTGTTATTATGTGTTGCACTTTTGAAATAATGGTGTATGTATTAAGTGATTAGAGTAAAGTAATGTCGTATGTGATAATTTTCATAATTCATGATATGAGTGATATTGATATGCTATGAATGACATGGTTATATGATTATGTGATTATAATTTGGTTAAAGTTGAAGAATGCCCTTCTTGGTGCTACTATGTGATATTAAATGTTTATGTGTGCTTATGAAATTAAATGTGAAAGTAAAAGTGCTATGTTCTATATGATTATGTGTTAAATTATTTGATTAAGGATGTGAAATATAATTGTTGTGGTGCTTGTTACCTTTATGCTTGTTTATGTGAAAGTAACATAGATAGATCATGTAAGCATCATATGATTCATTAGTAAGTCTAAGATGCATAAATCACGACTTTTCAAAGTTAAAAATGTCTGGAAATTGGTTGTGGATCTAGGTGAATAAGTATGGGATACGGGGGGCTGGTATTCCGTTAGTGGTTCATAGTTGGGGTCCACATAGGGGCCTGTCCACATAGGGACTGATTCACATAGGAATCGGGATTATAAACCACTAACTCGGCTATAGTAAAGTTATAGCCGTGACTATATTCCGGTTAGTGGTTGATAGTTGGGGTCCACATAGGGGCCTGTCCACAAAGGGACTGATTCACATAGGAATCGGGATTATAAACCACTAACTCGGCTATAGTAAACTTATAGTTGTGACTATAGTAAAGTTATAGATCACAAGCTCCAAAATACACGGCTTATTGCCGAACTCCACGATTGTTTTTTCCAAACGGGCCCAACGTTTTATCATGAAAAGTTTTAAAAGTCTAAAGTCTCATTTTCATGCATACTGCATATTAAAGTATAGAAAAGAAGGGTGTTAAGTACCCGACATTTGCATACTAAAGAAAAAAGAAAGAAGGGTGTTAAGTACCTGACTTTTCAAAGAAATGAAAGGATGTAAAGTATCCTTGAAAGATTTAAAGGCAAGGTAAAGGTAAGGTATAGTAAGTGTAAGTTTTGAATGATCGTAAGTTTATTATGTGTTCGTGTATGCCTATATATATATGTGTGTGTGTATATAAATTATGTGTAAAGACTTTTTTAAAACCTTGTTATTACTTCCGGATTCTTACTGAGTCTTTTTAAAGGCTCATATAGATGTTATCTTGGTGTAGGTAACTCATGATCCGAATCCGAGGACCAAAGTTGAACCAAGTTCGGGGAAAACCGAGGAATCGAGCCTTATGGAATTTATAAGGATTTAATTAACTTCCATTTTGGTACTTAAATCTTTTTAATGGATTGTAATCCGTAGTACTTCGATATGTTATCGGGAAACGATTTTAACCCTTATGTATAATATAATGTTTTCCGATTATTCTTGTTCTTTTCTAATGTTGATTTCTTAAGAGCTCCACCACAATCCGAATTTATTATTTGAAGCAAGAAAACGTTTAAAGGAAAATGTGGCACCGAATAAAGAGTGAAATTGTTTTGACTAAATCTATAAAGTGTTCGACTTCAAGGGTTTTTCAAGAAAGATTTTTTATCGAACGAAAATTGAAGCGAACCACTTCAAGTATTTTCAAAACTAGAGAAAACTTTACCACCTTTCTCTAGAGCTTTGTTTCGAAAAAAAACAAAACCGTATTTTTCAAAAGGTCTTCCGCTGCAACTTAATAGAAAAACCTTTATACCATTTTCCGGTAGAGAGTGTAAAGTAAACGGGGTGCTACAGCTGTTGTTTATTGATGCGTATTAAAGTCCTAGTATTGTAGTTCGTGTTTTTAAGAACGTTGTTGCGAATGCACTTTTGCGCATGTTTTTTTACATGTACGTTTGTGCATGTCCATTTGAGCGAGTGTTCTTGTGGATGTTTGTTGATTTGTATTAATGTCCTAGGATTGTAGTTTGTGTTTTCATGATCCTTTTTGCGAATGCACTTTTGCGTGAGAAATTTTGTGCATGCCTTTGTATACTTACTTATGTGCGTATCTTTCTAGCGACAGTTTTTGTGCACGCTTCTCGATGCGCATTCATGTCCTCGAACTGTAGTACGTATTTTCATGATCGCTTTTGGAATCCAATTTTGACCATGTTCAAGTCCGAATTTGGATTTTTCACGTTAGTCAGGAATTGTAGCCAGCTGAAATAGCTTTCTAATGCCGCCAGAACCAGTTCATTTGGAGTCCAGATGAGAAAGCTTTCATGGTACACAGGAATTGTAGCCAGCTGAAATAGCTTTCTAATGCCGCCAGAACAAGGTTATTTGGAGTCCGGATGAGAAAGTTATGCTCGACTTCGTGGACGTACACTACCAAATATTTTGAGGGATTCTCTTTTCTAGTTTGATTTTATTTTCCTAATTGCAACTCTTTTCTTTCTCTTTGATCATTTTTGCTTCCTGGACACCTAATTTTCGATTTGTACCTATAAGATACCAAATCCACCAATACAAACAGAAAATAAATTAATCCAAAAAAAAAAAAATCCACGTAAACGTAAACGTAGAGTATTATTTCTACACTCCACTGTATCTATTTGATCTAGTGTTTTTGCTGTTGTTTATTGATGCGTATTAAAGTCCTTGTATTGTAGTTCGTGTTTTTAAGAACATTGTTGCGAATGCACTTTTGCGCATGTTTATTTACATGTACGTTTGTGCATGTCCATTTGAGCGAGTGTGCTTGTGGATGTTTGTTGATTTGTATTAATGTCCTAGGATTGTAGTTTGTGTTTTCATGATCCTTTTTGCGAATTCACTTTTGCGTGAGTACTTTTGTGCATGCCTTTGTATACTTACTTATGTGCGTATCTTTCTAGCGACAGTTTTTGTGCACGTCGATGCGCATTCATGCCCTCGAACTGTAGTACATATTTTCATGATCGCTTTTGGAATCCAATTTCAACCATGTTCGAGTCCGAATTTGGATTTTTCACGTTAGACAGGAATTGTAGCCAGCTCAAATAGCTTTCTAATGCTGCCGGAACCAGTTGATTTGGAGACCGGATGAGAAAGTTATGCTCGACTTCGTGGACGTACACTACCAAAGATTTTGAGGGATTCTCTTTTCTAATTTGATTTTATTTTCCTAATTGCAACTCTTTTCTTTCTCTTTGATCATTTTTGCTTCGTGGACGCCTAATTTTTCGTTTCGTACCTATAAGAAACCAAATCCACCAATTCAAACAGAAAATAAATTAATCCAAAAAAAAAATCCACTTAAACGTAAACGTAAAGTTTTATTTCTACACTCCACTGTACCTATTTGATCTAGTGTTTTTGATGTTGTTTGTTGATGCGTATTATAGTCCTAGTCTTGTAGTTCGTGTTTATAAGAACGTTGCTGCGAATGCACTTTTGCGCATGTTTTTTTACATGTACGTTTGTGCAAGTCCATTTGAGCAAGTGTGCTTGTGCATGTTTGTTGATTTGTATAGATGTCCTAGGATTGTAGTTTGTGTTTTCATGATCCTTTTTGCGAATGCACTTTTGCGTGTGTACTTTTGTGCATGCTTTTGTACACTTACTTATGTGCGTATCTTTCTAGCGAGAGTTTTGTCCACGTTTCTTGATGCGCATTCATGTCCTCGAACTGTAGTATGTATTTTCATTGTCGCTTTTGGAATCCAATTTTGACCATGTTCGAGTTCGAATTTGGATTTTTCAGGTTAGATAGGAATTGTAGCCAGCTGAAATAGATTTCTAATGCCACCGGAACCAATTGATTTGGAGTCCGGATGAGAAAGTTATGCTCGACTTCGTGGACATACACTACCAAAGATGTTGAGGGATTCTCTCTTCTAATTTGATTTTATTTTCCTAATTGCAACTCTTTTCTTTCTCTTTGATCAGTTTTGCTACCTGGACACCTAATTTTCGATGTGTACCTATAAGATACCAAATCCACCATTTCAAACAGAAAATAAATTAATCCAAAAAAAAATCAACGTAAACGTAAACGTAGAGTTTTATTTCTACAATCCACTGTATCATTTTTATCTAGTGTTTTTGCTGTTGTTTGTTAATGCGTATTAAAGTCCTAGTATTGTAGTTCGTAGTTTTAAGAACGTTGTTGCGAATGCACTTTTGCGCATGTTTTTTTACATGTACGTTTGTGCATGTCCATTTGAGCGAGTGTGCTTGTGCATGTTTGTTGATTTGTATTAATGTCCTAGGATTGTAGTTTGTGTTTTCATGATCCTTTTTGCGAATGCACTTTTGCGTATGTAGTTTTGTGCATGCTTTTGTACAGTTACTTATGTGCGTATCTTTCTAGCGAGAGTTTTTGTGCACGATTCTTGATGCGCATTCATGTCCTCGAACTGTAGTACGTATTTTCATGATCGTTTTTGGAATCCAATTTTGACCATGTTCGAGTCCGAATTTGGATTTTTCACGTTATACAGGAATTGTAGCCAGCTGAAATAGCTTTCTAATGCCGCCGGAACCAGTTGATTTGGAGTCCGGATGAGAAAGTTATGCTCGACTTCGTAGACGTACACTACCAAAGATGTTGAGGGATTCTCTCTTCTAATTTGATTTTATTTTCCTAATTGCAACTCTTTTCTTTCTCTTTGATCATTTTTGCTGCCTGGACACCTAATTTTCGATTTGTACCTATAGGATACCAAATCCACCAATTCAAACAGAAAATAAATTAATCCAAAAAAAAAAATCTACGTAAACTTAAACGTAGAGTTTTATTTCTACAATCCACTGTATCATTTTTATCTAGTGTTTTTGCTGTTGTTTGTTGATGCGTATTAAAGTCCTAGTATTGTAGTTCGTGTTTTTAAGAACGTTGTTGCGAATGCACTTTTGCGCATGTTTTTTTACATGTACCTTTGTGCATGTCCATTTGAGCGAGTGTGCTTGTGCATGTTTGTTGATTTGTATTAATGTCCTAGGATTGTTGTTTGTGTTTTCATGATCCTTTTTGCGAATGCACTTTTGCGTGAGTACTTTTGTGCATGCTTTTGTACACTTACTTATGTGCGTATCTTTCTAGCGAGAGTTTTTGTGCACGTTTCTCGATGCGCATTCATGTCCTCGAAACGTAGTACGTATTTTCATGATCGCTTTTGGAATCTAATTTTGACCATGTTCGAGTCTGAATTTGGATTTTTCACGTTAGAAAGGAATTGTAGCCAGCTGAAATAGCTTTCTAATTCCGCTAGAACCAGTTGATTTGGAGTCCGGATGAGAAAGTTATGCTCGACTTCGTGGACGTACACTACCAAAGATTTTGAGGGATTCTCTCTTCTAATTTAATTTTATTTTCCTAATTGCAACTCTTTTCTTTCTCTTTGATCATTTTTGCTTCCTGGACACCTAATTTTCGATTTGTACCTATAAGATACCAAATCCACCAATTCAAACAGAAAATAAATTAATCCAAAAAAAAAAAATCCACGTAAACGTAAACGTAGAGTGTTATTTCTACACTCGACTGTATCTATTTTATCTAGTGTTTTTGCTGTTGTTTATTGATGCGTATTAAAGTCTTAGTATTGTAGGTCGTGTTTTTAAGAACGTCGTTGCGAATGCACTTTTGCGCATGTTTTTTTTACATGTACGTTTGTGCATGTCCATTTGAGCGAGTGTGCTTGTGCATGTTTGTTGATTTGTATTAATTTCCTAGGATTGTAGTTTGTGTTTTCATGATCCTTTTTGCGAATGCACTTTTGCGTGAGTACTTTTGTGTATGCTTTTGTACACTTACTTATGTGCGTATCTTTCTAGCGAGAGTTTTTGTGCACGTTTCTTGATGCGCATTCATGTCCTCGAATTGTAGTACGTATTTTCATGATCGCTTTTGGAATCCAATTTTGACCATGTTCGAGTCTGAATTTGGATTTTTCATGGTACACAGGAATTGTAGCCAGCTGAAATAGCTTTCTAATGCCGCCAGAACAAGGTTATTTGGAGTCCGGATGAGAAAGTTATGCTCGACTTCGTGGACGTACACTACCAAAGATTTTGAGGGATTCTCTCTTCGAATTTAATTTTATTTTCCTAATTGCAACTCTTTTCTTTCTCTTTGATCATTTTTGCTTCCTGGACACCTAATTTTCGATTTGTACCTATAGGATACCAAATCCACCAATTCAAACGGAAAATAAATTAATCCAAAAAAAAAAATCCACGTAAACTTAAAGGTAGAGTTTTATTTCTACACTCCACTGTATCATTTTTATCTAGTGTTTTTGCTGTTGTTTGTTGATGCGTATTAAAGTCCTAGTATTGTAGTTCGTGTTTTGAAGAACGTTGTTGCGAATGCACTTTTGCGCATGTTTTTTTACATGTACCTTTGTGCATGTCCATTTGAGCGAGTGTGCTTGTGCATGTTTGTTGATTTGTATTAATGTCCTAGGATTGTTGTTTGTGTTTTCATGATCCTTTTTGCGAATGCACTTTTGCGTGAGTACTTTTGTGCATGCTTTTGTACACTTACTTATGTGCGTATCTTTCTAGCGAGAGTTTGTGTGCACGTTTCTCGATGCGCATTCATGTCCTCGAAACGTAGTACGTATTTTCATGATCGCTTTTAGAATCCAATTTTGACCATGTTCGAGTCTGAATTTGGATTTTTCACGTTAGAAAGGAATTGTAGCCAGCTGAAATAGCTTTCTAATTCCGCTAGAACCAGTTGATTTGGAGTCCGGATGAGAAAGTTATGCTCGACTTCGTGGACGTACACTACCAAAGATTTTGAGGGATTCTCTCTTCTAATTTAATTTTATTTTCCTAATTGCAACTCTTTTCTTTCTCTTTGATTATTTTTGCTTCCTGGACACCTAATTTTCGATTTGTACCTATCAGATACCAAATCCACCAATTCAAACAGAAAATAAATTAATCCAAAAAAAAAAAAAATCCACGTAAATGTAAACGTAGAGTGTTATTTCTACACTCGACTGTATCTATTTTATCTAGTGTTTTTGCTGTTGTTTATTGATGCGTATTAAAGTCTTAGTATTGTAGGTCGTGTTTTTAAGAACGTCGTTGCGAATGCACTTTTGCGCATGTTTTTTTTACATGTACGTTTGTGCATGTCCATTTGAGCGAGTGTGCTTGTTGTGCATGATTGTTGATTTGTATTAATTTCCTAGGATTGTAGTTTTTGTTTTCATGATCCTTTTTGCGAATGCACTTTTGCGTGAGTACTTTTGTGCATGCTTTTGTAAACTTACTTTTGTGCGTATCTTTCTAGCGAGAGTTTTTGTGCACGTTTCTTGATGCGCATTCATGTCCTCGAAACGTAGTACGTATTTTCATGATCGCTTTTGGAATCCAATTTTGACCATGTTCGAGTCCGAATTTGGATTTTTCTTGTTAGACAGGAATTGTAGCCAGCTGAAATAGCTTTCTAATGCCGACACAACCAGTTAATTTGGAGTCCGGATGAGAAAGTTATGCTCGACTTCGTGGACGTACACTACCAAAGATTTTGAGGGATTCTCTCTTCTAATTTAATTTAAATTTCCTAATTGCAACTCTTTTCCTTCTCGTTGATCATTTTTTCTTCCTGGTCACCTAATTTTCGATTGGTACCTATAAGATACCAAATCCACCAATTCAAACAGAAAATAAATTAATCAGAAAAAAAAAATCCACGTAAACGTAAACGTAGAGTTTTATTTCTACACTCCACTGTATCTATTTTATCTAGTGTTTTTGCTGGTTTTTATTGATGCGTATTAAAGTCCTAGTATTGTAGGTCGTGTTTTTAAGAACGTCGTTGCGAATGCACTTTTGCGCATGTTTTTTTACATGTACGTTTGTGCATGTCCATTTGAGCGAGTGTGCTTGTTGTGCATGTTTGTTGATTTGTAATAATGGCCTAGGATTGTAGTTTGTGTTTTCATGATCCTTTTTGCGAATGCACTTTTGCGTGAGTACTTTTGTGCATGCTTTTGTAAACTTACTTTTGTGCGTATCTTTCAAGCGAGGGTTTTTGTTCACGTTTCTTGATGCGCATTCATGTCCTCGAACTCTATTACGTATGTTCATGATCGCTTTTTGAATCCAATTTTGACCAAGTTCGAGTCCGAATTTGGATTTTTCACGTTACACAGGAATTTTAGCCAGCTAAAATAGCTTTCTAATGCCGCCGGAACTAGTTGATTTGGAATCCGGATGAGAAAGTTATGCTCGACTTTGTGGACGCACACTACCAAAGATGTTGAGGGATTCTCTCTTCTAATTTGATTTTATTTTCCTAATTGCAACTCTTTTCTTTCTCTTTGATCATTTTTGCTTCCAAGACACCCCTATTTTCGATTTGTACCTATAAGATGCAAAATCCACCAATTCAAACAGAAAATAAATTAATCCAAAAAAAAATCCACGTAAACGTAAACGTAGAGTTTTATTTCTACACTCCACTGTATCTATTTTATCTAGTGTTTTTGCTGTTGTTTATTGATGCGTATTAAAGTCCTAGTATTGTAGTTCGTGTTTTTAAGAACGTTGTTGCGAATGCACTTTTGCGCATGTTTTTTTACATGTACGTTTGTGCATGTCCATTTGAGCGAGTGTGCTTGTGCATGTTTGTTTATTTGTATTAATGTCCTAGGATTTTAGTTTGTGTGTTCATGATCCTTTTTGCGAATGCACTTTTGCGTGAGTACTTTTGTGCATGCCTTTGTATACTTACTTATGTGCGTATCTTTCTAGAGACAGGTTTTGTGCACGTTTCTCGATGCGCATTCATGTCCTCGAACTGTAGTACGTATTTTCATGATCGCTTTTGGAATCCAATTTTGACCATGTTCGAGTCCGAATTTGGATTTTTCGCGTTAGACAGGAATTGTAGCCAGCAGCAATAGCTTTCTAATGCCGCCAGAATCAGTTGAGTTGGAGACTGGATGAGAAAGTTATGCTCGACTTCGTGGACGTACACTACCAAAGATCTTGAGGGATTGTTTCTTCTAATTTGATTTTATTTTCCTAATTGCAACTCTTTTCTTTCTCTTTGATCATTTTTGCTTCGTGGACACCTAATTTTCGATGTGTACCTATAAGATACCAAATCCACCAATTCTAACAGAAAATAAATTAATCCAAAAAGAAACTCCACGTAAATGTAAACGTAGAGTTTTATTTCTACACTCCACTGTATCTATTTGATCTAGTGTTTTTGCTGTTGTTTGTTGATGCGTATTAAAGTCCTAGTCTTGTAGTTCGTGTTTTGAAGAACGTTGTTGCGAATGCACTTTTGCGCATGTTTTTTTACATGTACGTTTGTGCATGTCCATTAGAGCGAGTGTGCTTCTGCATGTTTGTTGATTTGTATTAATGTCCTAGTATTGTAGTTTGTGTTTTCATGATCCTTTTTGCGAATGCACTTTTGCGTGAGTACTTTTGTGCATGCCTTTGTATACTTACTTATGTCCGTATCTTTCTAGCGACAGTTTTTGTGCACGTTTCTCGATGCGCATTCATGTCCTCGAACTGTAGTACGTATTTTCATGATCGCTTTTGGAATCCAATTTTGACCATGTTCGAGTCCGAATTTGGATTTTTCACGTTAGACAGGAATCGTAGCCAGCTGAAATAGCTTTGTAATGCCGTCAGAACTAGTTGATTTGGAGTCTGGATGAGAAAGTTATGCTCGACTTCGTGGACGTACACAACCAAAGATTTTGAGGGATTCTCTTTTCTAATTTGATTTTATTTTCCTAATTGCAATTCTTGTCTTTCTCTTTGATCATTTTTGCTTCCAAGACACCTAATTTTCGATTTGTACCTATAAGATACGAAATCCACCAATTCAAACCGAACATAACTTAATCCCAAAAAAAAATCC
>NW_012193002.1:34843-49232 GCF_000504015.1 Erythranthe guttata | reverse complement strand
GTACACTACCAAAGATGTTGAGGGATTCTCTCTTCAAATTTTATTTTGTTTTCCTAATTGCAACTCTTTTCTTTCTCTTTCATCATTTTTGCTTCATGGACACCTAATTTTCGATTTGTATCTATAAGATACCAAATCCACCAATTCAAACAGAAAATAAATTAATCCAAAAAAAAAATCCACTTGAACGTAAACGTAGAGTTTTATTTCTACACTCCACTGTATCTATTTGATATAGTGTTTTTGCTGTTGTTTGTTGATGCGTATTAAAGTCCTAATATTGTAGTTCGTGTTTTGAAGAACGTTGTTGCGAATGCACTTTTGCGCATGTTTTTTTACATGCACGTTTGTGCATGTTCATTTGAGCGAGTGTGCTTGTGCATGTTTGTTGATTTGTATTAATGTCCTAGTATTGTAGTTTGTGTTTTCATGATCCTTTTTGCGAATGCACTTTTGTGTGAGTACTTTTGTGCATGCCTTTGTATATTTACTTATGTGCGTATCTTTCTAGCGATAGTTTTTGTGCACGTTTCTCGATGCGCATTCATGTCCTCGAACTGTAGTACGTATTTTCATGATCGCTTATGGAATCCAATTTTTACCTTGTTCGTGTCCGAATTTGGATTTTTCACGTTAGACAGGAATTGTAGCCAGCTGAAATAGCTTTCTAATGCCGCCGGAACCAGTTGATTTGGAGTCCGGATGAGAAAGTTATGCTCGACTTCGTGGACGTACACTACCAAAGATTTTGAGGGATTCTCTCTTCTAATTTGATTTTATTTTCCTAATTGCAACTCTTTTCTTTCTCTTTGATCATTTTTGCTTCCTGGACACCTAATTTTCGATTTGTACCTATAAGATACCAAATCCACCAATTCAAACAAAAAATAAATTAATCAAAAAAAAGAATCCACGTAAACGTAAACGTAGAGTTTTATTTCTACACTCCACTGTATCTATTTGATCTAGTGTTTTTGCTGTTGTTTGTTGATGCGTATTAAAGTCCTAGTATTGTAGTTCGTGTTTTGAAGAACGTTGTTGCGAATGCACTTTCGCGCATGTTTTTTTACATGTACGTTTGTGCATGTCCATTTGAGCGAGTGTGCTTGTGCATGTTTGTTGATTTGTATTAATGTCCTAGGATTGTAGTTTGTGTTTTCATGATCCTTTTTCCGAATGCACTTTTGCGTGAGTACTTTTGTGCATGCCTTTGTATACTTACTAATGTGCGTATCTTTCTAGCGACAGTTTTTGTTCATGTTTCTCGATGCGCATTCATGTCCTCGAACTGTAGTACGTATTTTCATGATCGCTTTTGGAATCGAATTTTGACCATGTAAACCTAAACGTAGAGTTTTATTTCTACACTCCACTGTATCATTTTTATCTACTGTTTTTGCTGTTGTTTGTTGATGCGTATTAAAGTCCTAGTGTTGAAGTTCGTGTTTTTAAGAACGTTGTTGCGAATGCACTTTTGCGCAGGTTTTTTTACATGTACATTTGTGCATGTCCATTTGAGCGAGTGTGAATGTTTGTTGATTTGTATTAATGTCCTAGGATTGAAGCTTGTGTTTTCATGATCCTTTTTGCGAATGCACTTTTGCGTGAGTACTTTTGTGCATGCTTTTGTACACATACTTATGTGCGTATCTTTCTATCGAGAGTTTGTATGCACGTTGCCTGATGCGCATTCATGTCCTCGAGCAGTAGTACGTATTTTCATGATCGCTTTTGTAATCCAATTTTTACCATGTTCGAGTACGAATTCGGATTTTTCACGTGAGACAGGAATTGTAGCCAGTTGAAATAGCTTTCTTATGCCGCTGGAACTAGTTGATTTGGAGTCCGGATGAGAAAGTTATGCTCGACTTCGTGGACGTACACTACCAAAGATGTTGAGGGATTCTCTCTTCTAATTTGATTTTTTTTTCCTAATTGCAACTCTTTTCTTTCTCTTTGATCATTTTTGCTTCCTGGACACCTTATTTTCGATTTGTACTCATAAGATACCAAATCCGCCAATTCAAAAAGAAATATAAATTAATCCCAAAAAAAAAATCCATGTAAACGTGATCGTAGAGTTTTATTTCTACACTCCACTGTATCTTTTTTATATAGTGTTTTTGCTGTTGTTTGTTGATGCGTATTAATGTTCTTGTACTGTAGTTCGTGTTTTTAAGAACGTTGTTGCGAATGCACTTTTGCGTGAGTACTTTTGTGCATGCTTTTGTACACTTACTTATGTGCGTATCTTTCTAGCGAGAGTTTTTGTGCACGTTTCTTGATGCGCATTCATGTCCTCGAGCTGTAGTACGTATTTTCATGATCGCTTTTGGAATCCAATTTTGACCATGTTCGAGTTCGAATTTGGATTTTTCACGTTAGACAGGAATTGTAGCCAGCTGAAATAGCTTTCTAATGCAGCCAGAACTAGTTGATTTGGAGTCCGGATGATAAAGTTATGCTCAACTTCGTGGACGTACACTACCAAAGATGTTGAGGGATTCTCTCTTCTAATTTGATTTTATTTTCCTAATTGCAACTCTTTTCTTTCTCTTTGATCATTTTTGATTCCTGCACACCTAATTTTCGATTTGTACCTATAAGATACCAAATCCACCAATTTAAACAGAAAATAAATTAATCCAAAAAAAAAAAAATCCACGTAAACGTAAAAGTAGAGTTTTATTTCTACACTCCACTGTATCATTTTTATCTAGTGTTTTTGCTGTTGTTTGTTGATGCGTATTAAAGTCCTAGTATTGTAGTTCGTGTTTTTAAGAACGTTGTTGCGAATGCACTTTTGCGCATGTTTGTTTACATGTACGTTTGTGCATGTCCATTTGAGCGAGTGTGCTTGTGCATGTTTGTTGATTTGTATTAATGTCCTAGGACTGTAGTTTGTGTTTTCATGATCCTTTTTGCGAATGCACTTTTGCGTGAGTACTTTTGTGCAAGCCTTTTGTACACTTACTTATGTGCGTATCTTTCTAGCGACAGTTTTTGTGCACGTTTCTCGATGCGCATTCATGTCCTCGAACTGTAGTACGTATTTTCATGATCGCTTTTGGAATCCAATTTTGATAATGTTCGAGTCCGCATTTGGATTTTGACCATGTTCGAGTCCGAATTGTAGTACGTATTTTCATGATCGCTTATGGAATTGTAGCCAGCTGAAATAGCTTTCTTATGCCGCCGGAACCAGTTGATTTGGAGTCCGGATGAGAAAGTTATGCTTGACTTCGTGGACGTACACTACCAAAGATTTTGAGGGATTCTCTCTTCTAATTTGATTTTATTTTCCTAATTGCAACTCTTTTCTTTCTCTTTGATCATTTTTGCTTCATGGACACCCCTATTTTCGATTTGTACCTATAAGATACAAAATCCACCAATTCAAACAGAAAATAAATTTATCAAAAAAAAAAATCCACGTAAACGAAAACGTAGAGTTTTATTTCTACACTCCACTGTATCTATTTTATCTAGTGTAGGCCAAAATGGCCGACTGGCGACGAAATTTGGCGACGAAAATGTCTATTTGGCGACGATTTTTTACTGTTTGCGACGAATTATGTTCGTCGCCAAATCCTACAAAAAACGTCGCCAAACGTCCTGTCGCAAGGTCGGCGATGAAAAGTCATTTTCGACGCAACGTTTGGCGACGAATTTCATAAATCGTCACAACATTCGTATTTTCTGGAAAAAAATGTTTTTTTAATATTCGCGACGGATCCTATACTTTCGTCGCTGCCCAGTTGCGACGAATAAAGAATAAGTCGCAAACATTGGCGACGAATTATGTTTTCGTCGCTATATTCAGCGACGTTTTGTGACGGTTTTGTCGCTACGTTTGTGAAAAATGTTTGCGACTAATAGCCTTTTTCGTCGCAAGGCCCACGATTTATTTGCGACGATTTGTTTTATTTATTCGTCGCTAGGTTTTTTTTTTTTTAATATAATTTCTGGTTTATTTATTTTTTCAATTAACAAATTCAACCTGTATTCAGCAGTTGTACAAAAAAAAAATACACTTATATCGAAAATATTAAAACCAATTATACGGATTAAATATCAAGGTTGCACAAAACATAAATTAAAAAAGTACATAAAAGCTTAAAAGCATATAATGTAGTGTTGCAAAGTTTAGTTCAAAAACCAAACAAAGTGTTGCAATCTTAATTCCAAGCCCTTTGCTTTTTCCGAGCACTTTTTCTATCGCAATTGAGTTGGCCGTGCTTTCGTCACTTCTATCACGAATTGTCTCATCGTACACTCGTTCCAAATCAGCCAGAAATGATTAAGTACACTTGTTTAGCAAAAATTTCGACAGCATAACAACTAATAAATGAACATCCCCAAAAAAACCATCCATGTATGCAACAACATTATTTAAAACAAATATTCATGAGAAATAAGCAACTATTCAACTGTTGTCCAGACACGAATTTAGCGATGACGAATTATTAGATAAACGAACATAGTTGTTTCTTGGAAAAAATGGCGTGCCTAAACAGTATGGAACTTGAAATAAATAAAATGAATGTATATACTATTTATCACTTGCATCTTGTTGTCTATTATTTGATAAACACAGCACAAACACGAACACGACACTTCGAATGAAAGAAATGATTGGAATTTATTTAACTAAGAAAACATATTTTGATATGATGAAATCAACAGTTTCAAGAAAATACCTTGGTTGTGATACTTAGGCCGGTAAGTAGAAGCCAAGCTTTCCCAATCAACAACCTGCTTTCCCCATCTTCATCAACCATAAACCTCTTTGTTGTATTAGTTAAATCAGTCCCAAAAATCCTCTTCTTCGAGTCTACAATTCCATTATCGAGTCTAATGTTAAGAAATTTATTATTGTATCTTTCATTTAAGCAATAAAGCAAGATAAATAAATAAGGTAAAGGTATCTTACTTCTAGTAGTCATTGAAGTGTGCTTTCCGTCACCGAGCAAAAGCTTTGCTGCATCTTCGAGAGAAATCAAATCCATCTGAATTTGAAGACAATTTATATTCATAAGATGCCAACCAAACAGATATCAATATTAATGTTCGACATGAAATATACTTACATCGGTGCAGAGAAACAGCTTAACGAAATTCTGTGTAAGAAACCCAAGAGACTTTTCCTTCCTATTCTCACCTATATACAAAAATGAAAATTCTAAGGAAAGAGTTAAAGGAAAGAAATACAAAAACATGGTAATAACATGAATGATCAATCTACCACACTTCAAAAACACACACACACACACACACACACACACACACACACACACACACACACTCCAGACCCAACCACAAGAAAAATAACATTTTCTTTTTCTTCTTAGCCAATCTAATCAACAAAGAATCCCCATAAACATAGCACAACCAGAAACACGTGTCGTATACAATAATACATACATTGCTGGAGAAAATCATGTAAAACGCAGAAACACCCAAAAAAAAATTAAAAATTAAAAAAAGGGGGTTTTGCAATTAACCATAATTTCACGAATCGCGGTGGGGGAAACGCCGTCGCCATCTTTGCACTGCTTGAATTTCTTAATCGCAATGGATTTGGAGCGGTTCGCCTTAATCTTCGCCAAGAAAACCAAACCGTATGTTCCCTCTCCGATTTTCCCAATCACATCGTATTACTCGAGCCACTCCGGCTTACTACTCGAATTGCCCGCCCTCCCATCCCCCATATATGCTCCACCTGCTTTGAAGCGGCAGAGAGATGGGCGGAGGAGAGCAGCGGCGGACGGCGGACGGCGGAGAGCAGCGGCAACGGCAGACTGCGGCGGCGGAGGCGGAGGGGGAGGACCCGGCGGAGGGGAAGATTGAAAGAGAGAGAGAAACGAAAAGAAAATCGGAGAAAATGGGGAAAGGGGGATTAGGGCCTGATTTCTAATTCATTTTTTTGCGACGATTCCTAACAAATCGTCGCCAATTCAGATTTAAATGAATCTAGTAGCGACGTTTTCATCTCTTTCGTCGCAAACCAAAAAAAATTAAATAGATTTGCGACGTTTCTGTAAGAACCGTCGCTATAGAAAAGCGAGGTTTTTCTATAATTATTTTGGCGACGATTCATACACTATAGTCGCAAATAATAATTATAATTCTTTTAACAAAGTATTTTACTTGCGACGAATACACTATTTTCGTCGCTACGAATAAATATAATTTCATATTTCCTCTTTATTACGCTACGTTTATCCTTATTCGTCGCCAACCCAATAATTTTTTTTTTCACAATTGCTCTAGCGACGTATACGTCATATTCGTCGCGAAGGTAAAAAAATAAATTGCAAAAAATATTTTTCATGCGTCGGTTATATAAAAACGTCGCTACGAGAGTGCTTTATTATTTTTTTTCCCTTTGCGACGTTTTATTGACATTAGTCGCATACTGGCGACGATTATTTTTATCGTCGCGAGATATTCCATCGAAATCTTATTTTCCGATATCTTGCGACGTTTTTTAGTCAAAATGGTCGCAAACTAGCGACGAATCCGGAATCGTCGCCAAAAAAAACGTCACAAGTGAGCTGTTTTGGCCTAGTGATTTTGCTGTTGTTTATTGATGCGTATTAAAGTCCTAGTATTGTAGTTCGTGTTTTTAAATACGTTGTTGCGAATGCACTTTTGCGCATGTTTTTTTACATGTACGTTTGTGCATGTCCATTTGAGCGATTGTGCTTGTGCATGTTTGTTGATTTGTATTAATGTCCTAGGATTGTAGTTTGTGTTTTCATGATCCTTTTTGCGAATGCACTTTTGCGTGAGTACTTTTGTGCATGCTTTTGTACACTTACTTATGTGCGTATTTTTCTAGCGAGAGTTTTTTGTGCACGTTTCTTGATGCGCATTCATGTCCTCGAACTGTAGTACGTATTTTCATGATCGCTTTTGGAATCTAATTTTGACCATGTTCGAGTCCGAATTTGGATTTTTCACGTTACACAGGAATTGTAGCCAGCTGAAATAGCTTTCTAATGCCGCCGGAACCAGTTGATTTGCAGTCCGGATGAGAAAGTTATGCTCGACTTCGTGGACGTACACTACCAAAGATTTTGAGGGATTCTCTCTTCTAGTTTGATTTTATTTTCCTAATTGCAACTTTTTTCTTTCTCTTTGATCATTTTTGCTTCCTGGACACCTTATTTTTCGATTTGTACCGATAAGATACCAAATCCACCAATTCAAACAGAAAATAAATTAATCCAAAAAAAAAAAAATACACGTACACGTAAACGTAGAGTTTTATTTCTACACTCCACTATATCATTTTTATCTAGTGTTTTTGCAGATTTTTGTTGATGCGTATTAAAGTCCTAGTATTGAAGTTCGTGTTTTTAAGAACGTTGTTGCGAATGCACTTTTGCTCATATTTTTTTACATGTACGTCTGTGCATGTCCATTTGAGCGAGTGTGCTTGTGCATGTTTGTTGATTTGTATTAATGTCCTAGGATTGAAGTTTGTGTTTTCATGATCCTTTTTGCGAATGCACTTTTGCGTGAGTACTTTTGTGCATGCTTTTGTACACTTACTTATGTGCGTATCTTTCTAGAGAGATTTTTTGTGCACGTTTCTTGATGCGCATTCATGTCCTCGAACTGTAGTATGTATTTTCATGATCGCTTTTGCAATCCAATTTTCACCATGTTCGAGTCCGAATGTGGATTTTTCACATTAGACAGAAATTGTAGCCAACTGAAATCGCTTTCTAATGCCGCCGGAACCAGTTGATTTGGAGTCCGGATGAGAAAGTTATGCTCGACTTCGTGGACGTACACTACCAAAGATGTTGAGGGATTCTCTCTTCTAATTTGATTTTATTTTCCTAATTGCAACTCTTCTCTTTCTCTTTGATCATTTTTGCTTCCTGGACATCCCTATTTTCGATTTGTACCTATTAGATACAAAATCCACCAATTAAAACAGAAAATAAATTAATCCAAAAAAAATCCACGTAAACGTAAACGTAGAGTTTTATTTCTACACTCCACTGTATCTATTTTATCTAGTGTTTTTGCTGTTGTTTATTGATGTGTATTAAACTCCTAGTATTGTAGTTCGTGTTTTTAAGAACGTTGTTGCGAATGCTGTTTTGCGCATGTTTTTTTACATGTACGTTTGGCATTGTCCATTTGAGCGAGTGTGCTTGTGCATGTTTGTTGATTTGTATTAATGTCCTAGGATTGTATTTTGTGTTTTCATGATCCTTTTTGCGAATGCACTTTTGCGTGAGTACTTTTGTGCATGCTTTTGTACACTTACTTATGTGCGTATCTTTCTAGCGAGAGTTTTTTGTGCACGTTTCTTGATGCGCATTCATGTCCTCGAACTATAGTACGTATTTTCATGATCGCTTTTAGAATCTAATTTTGACCATGTTCGAGTCCGAATTTGGATTTTTCACGTTAGACAGGAATTGTAGCCAGCTGAAATAGCTTTCTAATGCTGCCAGAACCAGTTGATTTGGAGTGTCCATGAGAAAGTTATGCTCGACTTCGTGGACGTACACTACCAAATATATTGAGGGATTATCGCTTCTAATTTGATTTTATTTTCCTAATTGCAACTCTTTTCTTTCTCTTTGATCATTTTTGCTTCCTGGACACCTAATTTTCGATTTGTACCTATAAGATACCAAATCCACCCATTCAAACAGAAAACAAATTAATCCAAAAAAATAATACACGTAAACGTAAACGTAGAGATTTATTTCACACTCCACTATATCATTTTTATCTAGTGTTTTTGCTGTTGTTTGTTGATGGGTATTAAAGTCCTAGTATTGGAGTTCATGTTTTTAAGAACGTTGTTGCGAATGCACTTTTGCTCATATTTTTTTACATGTACGTTTGTGCATGTCCATTTGAGCGAGTGTGCTTGTGCATGTTTGTTGATTTGTATTAATGTCCTAGGATTGTAGTTGGTGTTTTCATGATCCTTTTTGCGAATTCACTTTTGCGTGTGTACTTTTGTGCATTCTTTTGTACACTTACTTATGTGTGTATCTTTCTAGCGAGAGTTTTTGTGCACGTTTCTTGATGCGCATTCATGTCCTCGAATTGTAGTACGTATTTTCATGATCGCTTTTGGAATCCAATTTGACCATGTTCGAGTTCGAATTTGGATTTTTCATGTTACAAAGGAATTGTAGCCAGCTGAAATAGCTTTCTAATGCCGCCGGAACCAGTTGATTTGGAGTCCGGATGAGAAAGTTATGCTCGACTTCGTGGACGTACACTTCCAAAGATTTTGAGGGATTCTCTCTTCTAATTTGATTTTATTTTCCTAATTGCAACTCTTTTCTTTCTCTTAGATCATTTTTGCTTCCTGGACACCTAATCTTCGATTTGTACCTATAAGATACCAAATCCACCAATTCAAACAGAAAATAAATTAATCCAAAAAAAAATACACGTACACGTAAACGTAGAGTTTTATTTCTACACTCCACTGTATCATTTTTATCTAGTGTTTTTGCTGTTGTTTGTTGATGCGTATTAAAGTCCTAGTATTGTAGTTCGATTTCTTAAGAACGTTGTTGCGAATGCAATTTTGCGCATGTTTTTTTACATGTACGTTTCGGCATGTCCATTTGAGCGACTGTGCTTGTGCATGTTTGTTGATTTGTATTAATGTCCCAGGATTGTTGTTTGTGTTTTCATGATCCTTTTTGCGAATGCACTTTTGCGTGAGTAATTTTGTGAATGCTTTTGTGCACTTACTTATGTGCGTATCTTTCTAGCGAGATTTTTTATGCACGTTTCTTGATGCGCATTCATGTCCTCGAACTGTAGTACGTATTTTCATGATCGCTTTTGCAATCCAATTTTGACCATGTTCGAGTCCGAATTTGGATTTTTCACATTAGACAGGAATTGTAGCCAGCTGAAATAGCTTTCTAATGCCGCCAGAACCAATTGATTTGGAGTCCGGATGAGAAAGTTATGCTCGACTTCGTGGACGTACACTACCAAAGATGTTGAGGGATTCTCTCTTCTTATTTGATTTTATTTTCCTAATTGCAACTCTTTTCTTTCTCTTTGATCATTTTTGCTTCCTGGACACCTAATTTACGATTTGTACCTATAAGATACCAAATCCACCAATTCAAACAGAAAATAAATTAATCCAAAAAAAAAATACACGTAAACGTAAACGTAGAGTTTTATTTCTACACTCCACTATATCATTTTTATCTAGTGTTTTTGCTGTTGTTTGTTGATGCGTATTAAAGTCCTAGTATTGAAGTTCGTGTTTTTAAGAACGTTGTTGCGAATGCACTTTTGCTCATGTTTTTTTACATGTACGTTTGTGCATGTCCATTTGAGCGAGTGTGCTTGTGCATGTTTGTTGATTTGTATTAATGTCCTAGGATTGTAGTTTGTGTTTTCATGATCCTTTTTGCGAATGCACTTTTGCGTGAGTACTTTTGAGCATGCTTTTGTACACTTACTTATGTGCGTATCTTTCTAGCGAGAGTTTTTGTGCACGTTTCTCGATGCGCATTCATGTCCTCGAACTGTAGTACGTATTTTCATGATCGCTTTTGGAATCCAATTTTGACCATGTTCGAGTCCGAATTTGGATTTTTCATGTTAGACAGGAATCGTAGCTAGCTGAAATAGCTTTCTAACGCCGCCGGAACCAGTTGAATTGGAATCCGGATGATAAAGTTATGCTCGACTTCGTGGACGTACACTACCAAAGATTTTGAGGGATTCTCTCTTCTAATTTGATTTTATTTTCCTAATTGCAACTCTTTTCTTTCTCTTTGATCATTTTAGCTTCCTGGACACCTAATTTACGATTTGTACCTATAAGATACCAAATCCACCAATTCAAACAGAAAATAAATTAATCCAAAAAAAAAATACACGAAAACGTAAACGTAGAGTATTATTTCTACACTCCACTATATCATTTTTATCTAGTGTTTTTGCTGTTGTTTGTTGATGCGTATTAAAGTCCTAGTATTGAAGTTCGTGTTTTTAAGAACGTTGTTGCGAATGCACTTTTGCTCATATTTTTTTACATGTACGTTTGTGCATGTCCATTTGAGCGAGTATGCTTGTGCATGTTTGTTGATTTGTATTAATGTCCTAGGATTGTAGTTTGTGTTTTCATGATCCTTTTTGCGAATTCACTTTTGCGTGTGTACTGTTGTGCATTCTTTTGTACACTTACTTCTGTGCGTATCTTTCTAGCGAGAGTTTTTGTGCACGTTTCTTGACGCGCATTCATGTCCTCGAATTGTAGTACGTATTTTCATGATCGCTTTTGGAATCCAATTTTGACCATGTTTGAGTTCGAATTTGGATTTTTCATGTTACACAAGAATTGTAGCCAGCTGAAATAGCTTTCTAATGCCGCCAGAACCATTTGGAATGCGGATGAGAAAGTTATGCTCGACTTCGTGGACGTACACTACCAAAGATTTTAAGGGATTCTCTCTTCTAATTTGATTTTATTTCCCTAATTGCAACTCTTTTCTTTCTCTTTGATCATTTTTGCTTCTTGGACACCTAATTTTCAATTTGTACCTAAAACATACCAAATCCACCAATTCAAACAGAAAATAAATAAATCCAAAAAAAAATACACGTAAACGTAAACGTAGAGTTTTATTTCTACACTCCACTATATCATTTTTATCTAGTGTTTTTGCTGTTGTTTGTTGATGCGTATTAAAGTCCTAGTATTGTAGTTCGTTTTTTTCAGAAAGTTGTTGCGAATGCAATTTTGCACATGGTTTTTTACATGTACGTTTGTGCATGTCCATTTGAGTGACTGTGCTTGTGCATGTTTCTTGATTTGTATTAATGTCCCAGGATTTTTGTTTGTGTTTTCATGATCCTTTTTGCGAAAGCACTTTTGCGTGAGTACTTTTGTGCATGCTTTTGTACACTTACTTATGTGCGTATCATTCTAGCGAGAGTTTTTGTGCACGTTTCTTGATGCGCATTCATGTCCTCGAACTGTAGTACGTATTTTCATGATCGCTTTTGGAATCTAATTTTGACCATGTTCGAGTCCGAATTTGGATTTTTCACGTTAGACAGGAATTGTAGCCAGCTGAAATAGCTTTCTAATGCCGCCGGAACCAGTTGATTTGGAATCTGGATGAGAAAGTTATGCTCGACTTCGTGGACGTACACTACCAAAGATTTTGAGGGATTCTCTCTTCTAATTTGATTTTATTTTCCTAATTGCAACTCTTTTCTTTCTCTTTGATCATTTTTGCTTCCTGGACACCTAATTTTCGATTTGTACCTATAAGATACCAAATCCACCAATACAAACAGAAAATAAATTAATCCAAAAAAAAAAATCCACGTAAACGTAAACGTAGAGTTTTATTTCTACATTCCACTGTATCTATTTGATCTTGTGTTTTTGCTGTTGTTTGTTGATGCGTATTAAAGTCCTAGTATTGTTGTTCGTGTTTTGAAGAACGTTGTTGCGAATGCACTTTTGCGCATGTTTTTTTACATGTACGTTTGTGCATGTCCATTTGAGCGAGTGTGCATGTGCATGTATGTTGATTTGTATTAATGTCCTAGGATTGTAGTTTGTGTTTTCATGATCCTTTTTGCGAATGCACTTTTGCGTGAGTACTTTTGTGTATGCCTTTGTATACTTACCTATGTGCGTATCTTTTTAGCGACAGTTTTTGTGCACGTTTCTCGATGCGCATTCATGTCCTCGAACTGTAGTACGTATTTTCATGATCGCTTTTGGAATCCAATTTTGACCTTGTTCGAGTCCGAATTTGTATAATTCACGTTAGACAGGAATTGTAGCCAGCTGAAATAGCTTTCTAATGCTGCCAAAACCAGTTGATATGGAGTCCGGATGAGAAAGTTATGCTCGATTTCGTGAACGTACACTACCGAAGATTTTGAGGGATTCTCTCTTCTAATTTGATTTTATTTTCCTAATTGCAACTCTTTTCTTTCTCTTTGATCATTTTTGCATCCTGGACACCTTATTATCGATTTGTACCTATAAGATACCAAATCCACCAATTCAAACAGAAAATAAATTAATCCAAAAAAAAAATTCCACGTAAACGTAAACGTAGAGTTTTATTTCTACACTCCACTGTATCTATTTGATCTAGTGTTTTTGTTGTTGTTTGTTGATGCGTATTAAAGTCCTAGTCTTGTAGTTCGTGTTTTGAAGAACGTTGTTGCGAATGCACTTTTGCGCATGTTTTTTTACATTTACGTTTGTGCATGTCCATTTGAGCGAGTGTGCTTGTGCATGTTTGTTGATTTGTATTAATGTCCTAGGATTGTAGTTTGTGTTTTCATGATCCTTTTTGCGAATGCACTTTTGTGTGAGTACTTTTGTGCATGCCTTTGTATACTTACTTATGTGCGTATCTTTCTAGCGACAGTTTTTGTGCACGTTTCTCGATGCGCATTCATGTCCCTGAACTGTAGTACGTATTTTCGTGATCGCTTTTGGAATCCAATTTTGACCATGTTTGAGTTCGAATTCGGATTTTTCACGTTAGACAGGAATTGTAGCCAGCAGAAATAGCTTTCTAATGCCGCCGGAACCAGTTTATTTGGAGTCCGGATGAGAAACTTATGCTCGACTTCGTGGACGTACACTACCAAAGATTTTGAGGGATCTCTTTTCTAATTTGATTTTATTTTCCTAATTGCAAATCTTTTCTTTCTCTTTGATCATTTTTTCTTCCCTGGACACCTAATTTTTGATTTGTACCTACAAGATACGAAATCCACCAATTCAAACAGAAAATAAATTAATCCAAAAATAAAATCCACTTAAACGTAACTGTAGAGTTTTATTTCTACACTCCACTGTATCTATTTGACCTAGTGTTTTTGGTGTTGTTTGTTGATGCGTATTAAAGTCCTAGTATTGTAGTTCGTGTTTTGAAGAACGTTGTTGCGAATGCACTTTTGCGCATGTTTTTTTACATGTACGTTTGTGCATGTCCATTTGAGCGAGTGTGCTTGTGCATGTTTGTTGATTTGTATTAATGTCCTAGGATTGTAGTTTGTGTTTTCATGATCCTTTTTGCGAATGCACTTTTGCGTGAGTACTTTTGTGCATGCCTTTGTATACTTACTTATGTGCGTATCTTTCTAGCGACATTTTTTGTGCACGTTTCTCGATGCGCATTCATGTCCTCGAACTGTAGTACGTATTTTCATGATCGCTTTTGGAATCCAATTTTGACCAAGTTCGAGTCCGAATTTGGATTTTTCACATTAGACAGAAATTGTAGCCAGCTGAAATAGCTTTCTAATGCCGCCAAAACCAGTTGATTTGGAGTCCGGATGAGAAAGTTATGCTCGACTTCGTGGACGTACACTACCAAAGATG
>NW_012193002.1:0-25758 GCF_000504015.1 Erythranthe guttata | reverse complement strand
ATCCTTTTTGCGAAAGCACTTTTGCCTGAGTACTTTTGTGCAAGACCTTGTATACGTAACTTATGTGCCTATCTTTCTAGCGAGAGTTTTTGTGCACGTTTCTCGATGCGCATTCGTGTCCTCGAACTGTAGTACGTATTTTCATGATCGCTTTTGGAATCCAATTTTGACCTTGTTCGAGTCCGAATTTGGATTTTTCACGTTAGACAGGAATTGTAGCCAGCTGAAATAGCTTTCTAATGCCGCCGAAACCAGTTGATTTGGAGTCCGGATGAGAAAGTTATGCTCGACTTTGTGGACGTACACTACTAAAGATGTTGAGGGATTCTCTCTTCTAATTTGATTTTATTTTCCTAATTGCAACTCTTTTCTTTCTCTTTGATCATTTTTGCTTCCTGGACACCTAATTTTCGATTTCTACCTATAAGATACCGAATCCACCAATTCAAACAAAAAATAAATTAATCAAAAAATAAAATCCACGTAAACGTAAACGTAGAGTTTTATTTCTACACTCCACTGTATCTATTTGATCTAGTGTTTTTGCTGTTGTTTGTTGATGCGTATTAAAGTCCTAGTATTGTAGTTCGTGTTTTGAAGAACGTTGTTGTGAATGCACTTTTGCGCATGTTTTTTTACATGTACGTTTGTGCATGTCCATTTGAGCGAGTGTGCTTGTGCATGTTTGTTGATTTGTATTAATGTCCTAGGATTGTAGTTTGTGTTTTCATGATCCTTTTTGCGAATGCACTTTTGCGTGTGTACTATTGTGCATGCTTTTGTACACTTACTTATGTGCGTATCTTTCTAGCGAGTGTTTTTGTGCACGTTTCTTGATGCGCATTCATGTCGTCGAACTGTAGTACGTATTTTCATGATCGCTTTTGGAATCCAATTTTGACCTTGTTCGAGTCCGAATTTGGATTTTTCACGTTAGACAAGAATTGTAGCCAGCTGAAATAGCTTTCTAATGCCGCCGGAACCAGTTGATTTGGAATCCGGATGAGAAAGTTATGCTCGACTTCGTGGACGTACACTACCAAAGATGTTGAGGGATTCTCTCTTCTAATTTGATTTTATTTTCCTAATTGCAACTCTTTTCTTTCTCTTTGAACATTTTTTCTTCCTGGACACCAAATTTTCGATTTGTACCTATAAGATACCAAATCCACCAATTCAAACAGAAAATAAATTAATCCAAAAAAAAAATCCACGTAAACGTAAACGTAGAGTTTTATTTCTACACTCGACTGTATCTATTTGATCTAGTGTTTTTGCTGTTGTTTGTTGATGCGTATTAAAGTCCTAGCATTGTAGTTCGTGTTTTGTAGAACGTTGTTGCGAATGCACTTTTGCGCATGTTTTTTTACATGTACGTTTGTGCATGTCCAATTGAGCGAGTGTGCTTGCGCATGTTTGTTGATTTGTATTAATGTCCTAGGATTGTAGTGTTTTAATGATCCTTTTTGCGAATGCACTTTTGCGTGCGTACTTATGTGCATGCCTTTGTATACTTACTTATGTGCGTATCTTTCTAGCGACAGTTTTTGTGCGCGTTTCTCGATGCGCATTCATGTCCTCGAACTGTAGTACGTATTTTCATGATCGCTTTTGGAATCCAATTTTGACCTTGTTCGAGTCCGAATTTGGATTTTTCACGTTAGACAGGAATTGTAGCCAGCTGAAAAAGCTTTCTAATGCCGCCGGAACCAGTTGATTTGGAGTCCGGATGAGAAAGTTATGCTCGACTTCGTGGACGTACACTACCAAAGATGTTGAGGGATTCTCTCTTCTAATTTGATTTTATTTTCCTAATTGCAACTCTTTTCGTTCTCTTTGATCATTTTTGCTTCTGGACACCTAATTTTCGATTTGTACCTATAAGATACAAATCCACCAATTCAAACAGAAAATAAATTAATCCAAAAAAAAAAATCCACGTAAACGTAAACGTAGAGTTTTATTTCTACACTCCACTGTATCTATTTGATCTAGTGTTTTTGCTGTTGTTTGTTGATGCGTATTAAAGTCCTAGTATTGTAGTTCGTGTTTTGAAGAATGTAGTTGCGAATGCACTTTTGCGCGTGTTTTTTTACATGTACGTTTGTGCATGTCCATTTGAGCGAGTGTGCTTGTGCATGTTTGTTGATTTGTATTAAGGTCCTAGGATTGTAGTTTGCGTTTTCATGATCCCTTTTACGAAAGCACTTTTGCGTGAGTACTATTGTGCATGCCTTTATATACTTACTAATGTGCGTATCTTTCTAGCGACAGTTTTTGTGCACGTTTCTCGATGCGCATTCATGGCCACGAACTGAAGTACGTATTTTCATGATTACTTTTGGAATACAATTTTGACCTTGTTCGAGTCCGAATTTGGATTTTTCAAGTTAGACAGGGAATTGTAGCCAGCTGAAATAGCTTTCTAATGCCGACCGGAACTAGTTGATTTGGAGTCCAGATGAGAAAGTTATGCTCGACTTCGTGGACGTACACTACCAAAGATGTTGAGGGATTCTCTCTTCTAATTTCATTTTATTTTCCTAATTGCAACTCTTTTCTTTCTCTTTGATCATTTTTGCTTCTGGACACCTAATTTTCGATTTGTACCTATAAGATACCAAATCCACCAATTCAAACAGAAAATAAATTAATCCAAAACAAAAATCCACGTAAACGTAAACGTAAACGTAGAGTTTTATTTCTACACTCCACTGTACCTATTTGATCTAGTGTTTTTGCTGTTGTTTGTTGATGCGTCTTAAAGTCCTAGTATTGTAGTTCGTGTTTTGAAGAATGTTGTTGCGAATGCACTTTTGCGCGTGTTTTTTTACATGTACGTTTGTGCATGTCCATTTGAGCGAGTGTGCTTGTGCATTTTTGTTGATTTGTATTAATGCCCTAGGATTGTAGTTTGTGTTTTCATGATCCTTTTTACGAATGCACTTTTGCGTGAGTACTTTTGTGCATGCCTTTATATACTTACTTATGTGCGTATCTTTCTAGCGACAGTTTTTGTGCACGTTTCTCGATGCGCATTCATCTCCTCGAACTGTAGTACGTAATTTCATGATTACTTTTGGAATCCAATTTTGACCTTGTTCGAGTCCGAATTTGGATTTTTCACGTTAGACAGTAATTGTAGCCAGCTGAAATAGCTTTCTAATGCCGCCAGAACCAGTTGATTTGGAGTCCGGATGAGAAAGTTATGCTCGACTTCGTGGACGTACACTACCAAAGATGTTGAGGGATTCTCTCTTCTAATTTGATTTTATTTTCCTAATTGCAACTCTTTTCTTTCTCTTTGATCATTTTTGCTTCCTGGACACCTAATTTTCGATTTGTACCTATAAGATACCAAATCCACCAATTCAAACAGAAAATTAATTAATCCAAAAAAAAATCCACGTAAACGTAAACGTAGAGTTTTATTTCTACACTCCATTGTATCTATTTTATCTAGACTTTTTGCTGTTGTTTGTTGATGCGTATTAAAGTCCTAGTATTGTAGTTCGTGTTTTGAAGAACGTTGTTGCGAGTGCACTTTTGCGCATGTTTTTTTACATCTACGTTTGTGCATGTCCATTTGATCTAGTGTTTTTGCTGTTGTTTGTTGATGCGTATTAAAGTCCTAGTATTGTAGTTCGTGTTTTGAAGAACGTTGTTGCGAATGCACTTTTGCGCATGTTTTTTTACATGTACGTTTGTGCATTTCCATTTGAGCGAGTGTGCTTGTGCATGTTTGTTGATTTGTATTAATGTCCTAGGATTGTAGTTTGTGTTTTCATGATCCTTTTTGCGAATGCACTTTTGCGTGAGTACTTTTGTGCATGTCTTTGTATACTTACTTATGTGCGTATCTTTCTAGCGACAGTTTTTGTGCACGTTTCTCGATGCGCATTCGTGTCCTCGAACTGTAGTACGTATTTTCATGATCGCTTTTGGAATCCAATTTTTACCTTGTTCGAGTCCGAATTTGGATTTTTCACGTTAGACAGGAATTGTAGCCAGCTGAAATAGCTTTCTAATGCCGCCGAAACCAGTTGATTTGGAGTCCGGATGAGAAAGTTATGCTCGACTTTGTGGACGTACACTACTAAAGATGTTGAGGGATTCTCTCTTCTAATTTGATTTTATTTTCCTAATTGCAACTCTTTTCTTTCTCTTTGATCATTTTTGCTTTCTGGACACCTAATTTTCGATTTCTACCTATAAGATACCGAATCCACCAATTCAAACAAAAAATAAATTAATCAAAAAATAAAATCCACGTAAACGTAAACGTAGAGTTTTATTTCTACACTCCACTGTATCTATTTGATCTAGTGTTTTTGCTGTTGTTTGTTGATGCGTATTAAAGTCCTAGTATTGTAGTTCGTGTTTTGAAGAACGTTGTTGTGAATGCACTTTTGCGCATGTTTTTTTACATGTACGTTTGTGCATGTCCATTTGAGCGAGTGTGCTTGTGCATGTTTGTTGATTTGTATTAATGTCCTAGGATTGTAGTTTGTGTTTTCATGATCCTTTTTGCGAATGCACTTTTGCGTGTGTACTATTGTGCATGCTTTTGTACACTTACTTATGTGCGTATCTTTCTAGCGAGTGTTTTTGTGCACGTTTCTTGATGCGCATTCATGTCGTCGAACTGTAGTACGTATTTTCATGATCGCTTTTGGAATCCAATTTTGACCTTGTTCGAGTCCGAATTTGGATTTTTCACGTTAGACAAGAATTGTAGCCAGCTGAAATAGCTTTCTAATGCCGCCGGAACCAGTTGATTTGGAATCCGGATGAGAAAGTTATGCTCGACTTCGTGGACGTACACTACCAAAGATGTTGAGGGATTCTCTCTTCTAATTTGATTTTATTTTCCTAATTGCAACTCTTTTCTTTCTCTTTGAACATTTTTTCTTCCTGGACACCAAATTTTCGATTTGTACCTATAAGATACCAAATCCACCAATTCAAACAGAAAATAAATTAATCCAAAAAAAAAATCCACGTAAACGTAAACGTAGAGTTTTATTTCTACACTCGACTGTATCTATTTGATCTAGTGTTTTTGCTATTGTTTGTTGATGCGTATTAAAGTCCTAGCATTGTAGTTCGTGTTTTGTAGAACGTTGTTGCGAATGCACTTTTGCGCATGTTTTTTTACATGTACGTTTGTGCATGTCCAATTGAGCGAGTGTGCTTGCGCATGTTTGTTGATTTGTATTAATGTCCTAGGATTGTAGTGTTTTAATGATCCTTTTTGCGAATGCACTTTTGCGTGCGTACTTATGTGCATGCCTTTGTATACTTACTTATGTGCGTATCTTTCTAGCGACAGTTTTTGTGCGCGTTTCTCGATGCGCATTCATGTCCTCGAACTGTAGTACGTATTTTCATGATCGCTTTTGGAATCCAATTTTGACCTTGTTCGAGTCCGAATTTGGATTTTTCACGTTAGACAGGAATTGTAGCCAGCTAAAAAAGCTTTCTAATGCCGCCGGAACCAGTTGATTTGGAGTCCGGATGAGAAAGTTATGCTCGACTTCGTGGACGTACACTACCAAAGATGTTGAGGGATTCTCTCTTCTAATTTGATTTTATTTTCCTAATTGCAACTCTTTTCGTTCTCTTTGATCATTTTTGCTTCTGGACACCTAATTTTCGATTTGTACCTATAAGATACAAATCCACCAATTCAAACAGAAAATAAATTAATCCAAAAAAAAAAATCCACGTAAACGTAAACGTAGAGTTTTATTTCTACACTCCACTGTATCTATTTGATCTAGTGTTTTTGCTGTTGTTTGTTGATGCGTATTAAAGTCCTAGTATTGTAGTTCGTGTTTTGAAGAATGTTGTTGCGAATGCACTTTTGCGCGTGTTTTTTTACATGTTCGTTTGTGCATGTCCATTTGAGCGAGTGTGCTTGTGCATTTTTGTTGATTTGTATTAATGTCCTAGGATTGTAGTTTGTGTTTTCATGATCCCTTTTACGAATGCACTTTTGCGTGAGTACTTTTGTGCATGCCTTTATATACTTACTTATGTGCGTATCTTTCTAGCGACAGTTTTTGTGCACGTTTCTCGATGCGCATTCATGTCCTCGAACTGTAGTACGTATTTTCATGATTACTTTTGGAATCCAATTTTGACCTTGTTCGAGTCCGAATTTGGATTTTTCAAGTTAGACAGGAATTGTAGCCAGCTGAAATAGCTTTCTAATGCCGCCGGAACTAGTTGATTTGGAGTCCAGATGAGAAAGTTATGCTCGACTTCGTGGACGTACACTACCAAAGATGTTGAGGGATTCTCTCTTCTAATTTCATTTTATTTTCCTAATTGCAACTCTTTTCTTTCTCTTTGATCATTTTTGCTTCTGGACACCTAATTTTCGATTTGTACCTATGAGATACCAAATCCACCAATTCAAACAGAAAATAAATTAATCCAAAACAAAAATCCACGTAAACGTAAACGTAAACGTAGAGTTTTATTTCTACACTCCACTGTACCTATTTGATCTAGTGTTTTTGCTGTTGTTTGTTGATGCGTCTTAAAGTCCTAGTATTGTAGTTCGTGTTTTGAAGAATGTTGTTGCGAATGCACTTTTGCGCGTGTTTTTTTACATGTACGTTTGTGCATGTCCATTTGAGCGAGTGTGCTTGTGCATTTTTGTTGATTTGTATTAATGCCCTAGGATTGTAGTTTGTGTTTTCATGATCCTTTTTACGAATGCACTTTTGCGTGAGTACTTTTGTGCATGCCTTTATATACTTACTTATGTGCGTATCTTTCTAGCGACAGTTTTTGTGCACGTTTCTCGATGCGCATTCATCTCCTCGAACTGTAGTACGTAATTTCATGATTACTTTTGGAATCCAATTTTGACCTTGTTCGAGTCCGAATTTGGATTTTTCACGTTAGACAGTAATTGTAGCCAGCTGAAATAGCTTTTTAATGCCGCCAGAACCAGTTGATTTGGAGTCCGGATGAGAAAGTTATGCTCGACTTCGTGGACGTACACTACCAAAGATGTTGAGGGATTCTCTCTTCTAATTTGATTTTATTTTCCTAATTGCAACTCTTTTCTTTCTCTTTGATCATTTTTGCTTCCTGGACACCTAATTTTCGATTTGTACCTATAAGATACCAAATCCACCAATTCAAACAGAAAATTAATTAATCCAAAAAAAAATCTACGTAAACGTAAACGTAGAGTTTTATTTCTACACTCCATTGTATCTATTTTATCTAGACTTTTTGCTGTTGTTTGTTGATGCGTATTAAAGTCCTAGTATTGTAGTTCGTGTTTTGAAGAACGTTGTTGCGAGTGCACTTTTGCGCATGTTTTTTTACATCTACGTTTGTGCATGTCCATTTGAGCTTGTGTGCATGTGCATGTTTGTTGATTTGTATTAATGTCCTAGGATTGTAGTTTGTGTTTTCATGATCCTTGTTGCGAATGCACTTATGCGTGAGTACTTTTGTGCATGCCTTTGTATACTTACTTATGTGCGTATCTTTCTGGCGACAGTTTTTGTGCACGTTTCTCGATGCGCATTCATGTCCTCGAACTGTAGTACGTATTTTCATGATCGCTTTTGGAATCCAATTTTGACCATGTTCAAGTCCGAATTTGGATTTTTCACGTTAGACAGGAATTGTAGCCAGCTGAAATAGCTTTCTAATGCCGCCGGAACCAGTTGATTTGGATTCCGGATGAGAAAGTTATGCTCGACTTCGTGGACGTACACTACAAAAGATGTTGAAGAATTCTCTCTTCTAATTTGATTTTATTTTCCTAATTGCAACTCTTTTCTTTCTCTTTGATCATTTTTGCTTCCTGGACACCTAATTTTCGATTTGTACCTATAAGATACCAAATCCACCTATTCAAACAGAAAATAAATTAATCAAAAAAAAAATCCACGTAAACGTAAACGTAGAGTTTTATTTCTACACTCCACTGTATCTATTTGATCTAGTGTTTTTGCTGTTGTTTGTTGATGCGTATTAAAGTTCTAGTATTGTAGTTCGTGTTTTGAAGAACGTTGTTGCGAATGCACTTTTGCGCATGTTTTTTTACATGTACGTTTGTGCATGTCCATTTGAGCGAGTGTGCTTGTGCATGTTTGTTGATTTGTATTAATGTCCTAGGACTGTAGTTTGTGTTTTCGTGATCCTTTTTGCGAATGCACTTTTGCGTGAGTACTTTTGTGCATGCCTTTGTATACTTACTTATGTGCGTATCTTTCTAGCAACATTTTTTGTGCACGTTACTCGATGCGCATTCATGTCCTCGAACTGTAGTACGTATTTTCATGATCGCTTTTGGAATCGAATTTTGACCATGTTCGAGTCCGAATTTGGATTTTTCATGTTAGACAGGAATTGTAGCCAGCTGAAATAGCTTTCTAATGCCGCCTGAACCAGTTGATTTGGAGTCCGGAAGAGAAAGTTATGCTCGACTTCGTGGACGTACACCACCAAAGATTTTGAGGGATTGTCTTTTCTAATTTGAATTTATTTTCCTTATTGCAAATCTTTTCTTTCTCTTTCATCACTTTTGCTTCCTGGACACCTTATTTTCGATTTGTACCTATAAGATACCAAATCCACCAATTCAAAAATCACCTAAGAGCTTTCTCTAATTTTTGAATTTCTTGAAGGATTATCTAGTGGGTTGCAAATATCCACAAAGTTCTTCAAATTTGTAAAAGATCCTAAGGTAAGAATCATGGAATTCTTGCTACATCAAGCTAACATCAATAGTATTTCCTTCTCTTCTCTTTTTGAAAAACTCCCCTTCTTGAGTGTTTGAAGAAATCGAAAGTTTTATGAAATAAAGTGCTCAAAGTATGTTATATTATATGTTTAGTCTCATGCATGTTAAGATCCATGCTTGAATCCTTGATCTTTGATGAGAAAAATGATGATGATGATTGATATGTTTAATTCTGTGTTTAAGGCTTTGCATGTGAGAATCTAGCTCTTGATTCTTGATTCTTGAAAGAAAACAGAAGATTGGTGAGAAACCTGAAATTTGATGATTATATGTTATGAAATTTATTATCCTTATGGTTCTAATCATTGCATGTTAATATTATTGATTTACTAGTTGTGATCTTATATGTTTATGGTTTGGATTTGAGGCATCTAAGTTGATTGAGTCTAGAATCTTGAAATAGATGGTTATATGTAAAATTTACAGATTCATAGGTACGGATTTTAACCCATGTTTCACCAACGAGTTTATTTATGAAAACTACGAAATTTTATATGAGGATAGATATCTCTGTTATGTTGCTTGTAATTTTTGGAGTAGAAATAAATGAGTTATGAATTATTTACCGAAACTGTACAAAATTAGAGTTAGTTTAGAATTAGTAATGAAATCTAATGTTTTCCTCTTTCAAATTTAGTGATTCCACTTGGATTAGAACCCCAACTTAGAAAACTCATTTGAGATAATATTTGGCAGTGTTTGACATAGTAGATAATTTATAAGAAATTTTTGAAGTCTCCTCCCCTGTTCTGAGGTTTAAACAACACTACTGTACCATTTTATTTATTTATCCCAGATTCCTAAGTATTTTCTAAAACTGTTTTTCTGGGTTATATAAGACTGCTAACTGTATATGGAGTTAAAATTTTTAGCCGTGACTATATTCCGGTTAGTGGTTGATAGTTGGGGTCCACATAGGGGCCTGTCCACAAAGGGACTGATTCACATATGAATCGGGATTATAAACCACTAACTCGGCTATAGTAAACTTATAGCCGTGACTATAGTAAAGTTATAGATCACAAGCTCCAAAATACACGGCTTATTGCCGAACTCCACGATTGTTTTTTCCAAACGGGCCCAACGTTTTATCATGAAAAGTTTTAAAAGTCTAAAGTCTCATTTTCATGCATACTGCATATTAAAGTATAAAAAAGAAGGGTGTTAAGTACCCGACATTTGCATACTAAAGAAAAAAGAAAGAAGGGTGTTAAGTACCTGACTTTTCAAAGAAATGAAAGGATGTAAAGTATCCTTGAAAGATTTAAAGGCAAGGTAAAGGTAAGGTATAGTAAGTGTAAGTTTTGAATGATCGTAAGTTTATTATGTGTTCGTGTATGCCTATATATATATGTGTGTGTGTATATAAATTATGTGTAAAGACTTTTTTAAAACCTTGTTATTACTTCCGGATTCTTACTGAGTCTTTTTAAAGGCTCATATAGATGTTATCTTGGTGTAGGTAACTCATGATCCGAATCCGAGGACCAAAGTTGAACCAAGTTCGGGGAAAACCGAGGAATCGAGCCTTATGGAATTTATAAGGATTTAATTAACTTCCATTTTGGTACTTAAATCTTTTTAATGGATTGTAATCCGTAGTACTTCGATATGTTATCGGGAAACGATTTTAACCCTTATGTATAATATAATGTTTTCCGATTATTCTTGTTCTTTTCTAATGTTGATTTCTTAAGAGCTCCACCACAATCCGAATTTATTATTTGAAGCAAGAAAACGTTTAAAGGAAAATGTGGCACCGAATAAAGAGTGAAATTGTTTTGACAAAATCTATAAAGTGTTCGACTTCAAGGGTTTTTCAAGAAAGATTTTTTATCGAACGAAAATTGAAGCGAACCACTTCAAGTATTTTCAAAACTAGAGAAAACTTTACCACCTTTCTCTAGAGCTTTGTTTCGAAAAAAAACAAAACCGTATTTTTCAAAAGGTCTTCCGCTGCAACTTAATAAAAAAACCTTTATACCATTTTCCGGTATAGAGTGTAAAGTAAACGGGGTGCTACATGAGGTGGTATCAGAGCACCGATTTTGGGAAAATCCATACGAATCGATCAATCTCGGAACCTCCGGAACAAGGATCAATGATGCAAATCGGAGCGGTATGTAAGTGTTTAATTATGTATGTTATGTGTTTTATGTGATAATGTAGAATATTATTATTTTGTTTAGCATCACTATGTCGGGACGAAGGACTCGAAACACCAACCGTAATCACTACCCTACCGAAAACCCTCGTGACCAAATACCTACTATTCGAGACCTTACCGCTCTTATCCGAGAGCAAAACGACCAAATTAACCGTCTTGTCAACCTCCAAACCCGTGGTCGACAACCTACCCCTCCACCACCTCCTCCTCAAAATACGGCACCGCTGGCTATGTACGAACGGTTCTTGCGAATGAATCTGACAGAATTTCACGGTGGTTCAGACCCAACAATCGCCGAGGAATGGATCAAGTCACTCGAAGTGATTTTTGATTACATGGAAATGACGGATCGTGATCGAGTCCATTGTGCCTTGTTTTTGCTTAAGAATGAAGCTCGTCATTGGTGGGAAGGTGCCAAAGAAGGAATAGAATTAGCAAATATCGATTGGGCGACATTTAAAATCCGATTCTTCGAGAAGTATTTCACCAAGGATGTTCGTGCCCAGAAAATTAGAGAGTTTCTAGACCTGAAACAAGGAAATCAATCTGTTGCCGAATATGTTCGTAAATTCGAGCAAGGAGGCATCTATGCCTCCTTCATATCCAAAGATGCCGAAGAAAAGAAGAACCACTTTTTGCAAGGCCTTAATCCCGTGATTAGAAGAAATGTCCGTATGGCCTCTGCTTCCACTTACCGTGAAATGGTAGACAAGGCCCTCGTAGCAGCGCTAGATGAACAAGATATCCAACAATTCCGAAAGACAGAATCCTCCATTCACCGCCCGTGGAAAAAGCCAAACACCGAACCCAACGATGGACCCAACCAATCTAACGACAAAGAGAAGCAACCGATTATGAAGAATCTCCCGGCTCAACCAATGAAACCAATATGCCAGAAATGCGGGAAACCTCACTTTGGAGTTTGCGTCCAAGGAACTAATAATTGTTTCCGGTGTGGAAAACCAGGGCATATGGCCAAGGATTGCACTCAACCTCCGAACCGAGTACCTGGTAGAGTTTTCACAATGACCAAGAAGAACTCTGAGAACCTTCCATGGTAGCAGGTACTCCACTCACCTGCAGTAATCATGTTTATGCTCCAATCAATTAAGTGCCGACTCACCTGTTCACCTCAAAGTCACGATGTCTTCTACGTTTCGATGCAACCGTAGTACGTTCCCAACCCCAACCACATCCTTGAAACCAAACCAATTGGCCTATCCCTAGCCTTTCTTCTACCAAACAATCCATCCAAACACTCGATCAAAAGGCCAAACCGTAGATTGGAAATCCCAAAAGGAAATCACAAGTCGATTCCCGAATTTATTCAGGGTATGTAACAATTTTGAGGACAAAATTCTTTTAAGGGGGGGAGATTGTAACACCCCGCGTTTCCGATACCCGGTTTCCGTATTTTCCCTCTCGTCTTCTTTGCATGAATATGTGTTTTATGTGCGAATTTAATTAATTGCTTTTTAATTTGCTATATTTGCTATTTATGTGAATTTATGTGAACTAATGTGCATTATATGTCTACATGAATATTTTTGATTTTATTCTCTATTTGTGCAACTAAAATGTATTTCATGTGTTTAATATAATTGAACACCTGAAGTTATGTGATCTACGATGTTTAGTTTTCGTAGCATAAGAATTTATTTTCTCACACTAGAAAGTTTATATGCTTAATTGATAGTAATTTCCTCTCCTTTAAATTGGCTAGGATTGTATGTGTTGCATGCATACACTTATTCCATGTGCATTTCCACTTGGCCTTTCATTTAGCATTATTTTTAACAAAACTTAAATGAAATTGCCTAGAAGTCCCTCTAGATTATTTCAAGTTTCTCCTAATTGCAAAAAAGACCCCTCTTCATACTTACTCATTAAGAATACAAGCCTCTCCAATTCTATAAATACCACCCTCTCCTCTTCATTTCCACACACCAAAAATCAGCTAAGTCCCCTTCTCCTTCCCCCTCTCCATCGATCAAAATAGTCCAAGTAGAATAAGAAATCTCTTCTTCTAATTCAAGCCTTCCCCATTAAATCTCTTCCTTCTTCTTCATCTTCTTCTCGTTTGTTTCATTAATTCCTAGCTAGTATAGTTCTTCATCTCCAAAAGGAGATTCTTCAACCAAGAAGGGTAAGCAAATATTTGTTCTTTCCTTCTTTCTTCAATTTTCGAAAATCCCCTAAGAGCTTTCTCTAATTTTTGAATTTCTTGAAGGATTATCTAGTGGGTCGCAAATATCCACAAAGTTCTTCAAATTTGTAAAAGATCCTAAGGTAAGAATCATGGAATTCTTGCTACATCAAGCTAACATCAATAGTATTTCCTTCTCTTCTCTTTTTGAAAAACTCCCCTTCTTGAGTGTTTGAAGAAATCGAAAGTTTTATGAAATAAAGTGCTCAAAGTATGTTATATTATATGTTTAGTCTCATGCATGTTAAGATCCATGCTTGAATCCTTGATCTTTGATGAGAAAAATGATGATGATGATTGATATGTTTAATTCTGTATTTAAGGCTTTGCATGTGAGAATCTAGCTCTTGATTCTTGATTCTTGAAAGAAAATAGAAGATTGGTGAGAAACCCGAAATTTGATGATTATATGCTATGAAATTTATTATCCTTATGGTTCTAATCATCGCATGTTAATTTTATTGATTTACAAGTTGTGATCTTATATGTTTATGGTTTGGATTTGAGGCATCTAAGTTGATTGAGTCTAGAATCTTGAAATAGATGGTTATATGTAAAATTTACAGATTCATAGGTACGGATTTTAACCCATGTTTCACCCACGAGTTTATTTATGAAAACTACGAAATTTTATATGAGGATAGATCTCTCTGTTATGGTCATATTGATATGTGGCTTGTAATTTTTGGAGTAGAAATAAATGAGTTATGAATTATTTACCGAAACTGTACAAAATTAGAGTTAGTTTAGAATTAGTAATGAAATCTAATGTTTTCCTCTTTCAAATTTAGTGATTCTACTTGGATTAGAACCCCAACTTAGAAAACTCATTTGAGATAATATTTGGCAGTGTTTGACACAGTAGATAATTTATAAGAAATTTTTGAAGTCTCCTCCCCTGTTCTGAGTTTTAAACAACACTACTGTACCATTTTATTTATGGCTGCGGCTATATGCAATACTCATTCCACTTGTGCAAGACCAAATTAAAGAAAGATTCCAAAAGATTCTATTTTATTAAGATGGAATGACAAGTATGCCCATAAATTAAATTGGCTTTTTTTTTCTCATGTAAGACCAAATACAAATAATGAGAAAAAAACAAAAATCGACACCAAGGTGTCGAAAAACTATGCTACAAATCGACACTTAAGCGTCGAATTTCATAGGTTAAAATCGACATTGACATGTCGAATTTGTTGCACAAAATCAAATTTCGAATTTTATACCTCAAAATCGACATCTTAGTGTCGAATTTTATACCTCAAAATCGACATCTAAATGTCGATTTTTACCTGTAAAATTCGACCTGTACATGTCGAATTCGTTTGCGCGGGATTTTTTTTGGAAAATCGATATTCTAGCTAAAAAAACCCATAAATGCATACATTCTTGGGTTCTTCCATCGTAGAATCTTCTATTTTGATGTCTTCTGACTCCATACTTGCCATCCTTGTAAGATTTGTTGAGTTTTGATGATTTTGAATTTCTAGGTTTTGTGGGTTAATGGAGGAGGAAGGAGAAAGGACTTGTGAGTTTTGGAAGATGGAGAAGATGATAGTTGGTCTTGTGGTTTTGTGGTCTTGTGATAGGGATTTTTGTGTTTTTTAATTTTTGGTCTTGCATATTTGGAATTTTTATTTTTTTAATAAATAAGGGTATTATAGTATTTATACATTGAAAATTTTAATTTGGTCTTGCACAAGTGGAATTAGTCTTGTATATAGCCGCAGCCTTTATTTATTTATCCGAGATTCCTAAGTATTTTCTAAAACTGTTTTTCTGGGGTATATAAGACTGCTAACTGTATATGGAGTTAAAATTTCAAAAGGTTTGGATGAATCAGTAAAGCAAAATGAATTTTTAAAGTCACTCCCTCTATTCAGATCTCAAAACTGTACCACCTTAGAAATTTATTTATATCTTTTACTCCGATGATGATTTTTATAAACTGTTTCTCAGTGATTTTAAGGACATATAAAGGAGTATTTTGTAAAAGTTTCAAAGGCTTTTGATTTGTGGATCAAGAGAAATGATTTTTCAAAGTGAGGATACCAAAACTGTTTGATTTTCTTAAGATGACTATTTTTATCAAAGTATGATTTGTGATCATGGTTCTAATATCCGAGGTAGGAAAGATAAGTTAGTGATGAAGGTGAAACCTCTAAGTTATGTCCTAATAATCTAAGTTTAGGTATCTTGTTGCATGTCCTAAGAAAGAATTACAATCCACTAGCCTAGAATGGTGTTAAGGAGCAAGTACCATATTTAGAAAAATGATTAATTGATTTCTATGATAAGTTAGAATACTTGATTGATTTCGTAAATTATTTGTTATTATGTGTTGCACTTTTGAAATAATGGTGTATGTATTAAGTGATTAGAGTAAAGTAATGTCGTATGTGATAATTTTCATAATTCATGATATGAGTGATATTGATATGCTATGAATGACATGGTTATATGATTATGTGATTATAATTTGGTTAAAGTTGAAGAATGCCCTTCTTGGTGCTACTATGTGATATTAAATGTTTATGTGTGCTTATGAAATTAAATGTGAAAGTAAAAGTGCTATGTTCTATATGATTATGTGTTAAATTATTTGATTAAGGATGTGAAATATAATTGTTGTGGTGCTTGTTACCTTTATGCTTGTTTATGTGAAAGTAACATAGATAGATCATGTAAGCATCATATGATTCATTAGTAAGTCTAAGATGCATAAATCACGACTTTTCAAAGTTAAAAATGTCTGGAAATTGGTTGTGGATCTAGGTGAATAAGTATGGGATACGGGGGGCTGGTATTCCGTTAGTGGTTCATAGTTGGGGTCCACATAGGGGCCTGTCCACATAGGGACTGATTCACATAGGAATCGGGATTATAAACCACTAACTCGGCCATAGTAAAGTTATAGCCGTGACTATATTCCGGTTAGTGGTTGATAGTTGGGGTCCACATAGGGGCCTGTCCACAAAGGGACTGATTCACATAGGAATCGGGATTATAAACCACTAACTCGGCTATAGTAAACTTATAGTTGTGACTATAGTAAAGTTATAGATCACAAGCTCCAAAATACACGGCTTATTGCCGAACTCCACGATTGTTTTTTTCCAAACGGGCCCAACGTTTTATCATGAAAAGTTTTAAAAGTCTAAAGTCTCATTTTCATGCATACTGCATATTAAAGTATAGAAAAGAAGGGTGTTAAGTACCCGACATTTGCATACTAAAGAAAAAAGAAAGAAGGGTGTTAAGTACCTGACTTTTCAAAGAAATGAAAGGATGTAAAGTATCCTTGAAAGATTTAAAGGCAAGGTAAAGGTAAGGTATAGTAAGTGTAAGTTTTGAATGATCGTAAGTTTATTATGTGTTCGTGTATGCCTATATATATATGTGTGTGTGTATATAAATTATGTGTAAAGACTTTTTTAAAACCTTGTTATTACTTCCGGATTCTTACTGAGTCTTTTTAAAGGCTCATATAGATGTTATCTTGGTGTAGGTAACTCATGATCCGAATCCGAGGACCAAAGTTGAACCAAGTTCGGGGAAAACCGAGGAATCGAGCCTTATGGAATTTATAAGGATTTAATTAACTTCCATTTTGGTACTTAAATCTTTTTAATGGATTGTAATCCGTAGTACTTCGATATGTTATCGGGAAACGATTTTAACCCTTATGTATAATATAATGTTTTCCGATTATTCTTGTTGTTTTCTAATGTTGATTTCTTAAGAGCTCCACCACAATCCGAATTTATTATTTGAAGCAAGAAAACGTTTAAAGGAAAATGTGGCACCGAATAAAGAGTGAAATTGTTTTGACTAAATCTATAAAGTGTTCGACTTCAAGGGTTTTTCAAGAAAGATTTTTTATCGAACGAAAATTGAAGCGAACCACTTCAAGTATTTTCAAAACTAGAGAAAACTTTACCACCTTTCTCTAGAGCTTTGTTTCGAAAAAAAACAAAACCGTATTTTTCAAAAGGTCTTCCGCTGCAACTTAATAGAAAAACCTTTATACCATTTTCCGGTAGAGAGTGTAAAGTAAACGGGGTGCTACAGCTGTTGTTTATTGATGCGTATTAAAGTCCTAGTATTGTAGTTCGTGTTTTTAAGAACGTTGTTGCGAATGCACTTTTGCGCATGTTTTTTTACATGTACGTTTGTGCATGTCCATTTGAGCGAGTGTTCTTGTGGATGTTTGTTGATTTGTATTAATGTCCTAGGATTGTAGTTTGTGTTTTCATGATCCTTTTTGCGATTGCACTTTTGCGTGAGAAATTTTGTGCATGCCTTTGTATACTTACTTATGTGCGTATCTTTCTAGCGACAGTTTTTGTGCACGCTTCTCGATGCGCATTCATGTCCTCGAACTGTAGTACGTATTTTCATGATCGCTTTTGGAATCCAATTTTGACCATGTTCAAGTCCGAATTTGGATTTTTCACGTTAGTCAGGAATTGTAGCCAGCTGAAATAGCTTTCTAATGCCGCCAGAACCAGTTCATTTGGAGTCCAGATGAGAAAGTTATGCTCGACTTCGTGGACGTACACTACCAAATATTTTGAGGGATTCTCTTTTCTAGTTTGATTTTATTTTCCTAATTGCAACTCTTTCCTTTCTCTTTGATCATTTTTGCTTCCTGGACACCTAATTTTCGATTTGTACCTATAAGATACCAAATCCACCAATACAAACAGAAAATAAATTAATCCAAAAAAAAAAAATCCACGTAAACGTAAACGTAGAGTATTATTTCTACACTCCACTGTATCTATTTGATCTTGTGTTTTTGCTGTTGTTTGTTGATGCGTATTATAGTCCTAGTCTTGTAGTTCGTGTTTATAAGAACGTTGCTGCGAATGCACTTTTGCGCATGTTTTTTTACATGTACGTTTGTGCAAGTCCATTTGAGCAAGTGTGCTTGTGCATGTTTGTTGATTTGTATTAATGTCCTAGGATTGTAGTTTGTGTTTTCATGATCCTTTTTGCGAATGCACTTTTGCGTGTGTACTTTTGTGCATGCTTTTGTACACTTACTTATGTGCGTATCTTTCTAGCGAGAGTTTTGTCCACGTTTCTTGATGCGCATTCATGTCCTCGAACTGTAGTATGTATTTTCATTGTCGCTTTTGGAATCCAATTTTGACCATGTTCGAGTTCGAATTTGGATTTTTCACGTTAGATAGGAATTGTAGCCAGCTGAAATAGATTTCTAATGCCACCGGAACCAATTGATTTGGAGTCCGGATGAGAAAGTTATGCTCGACTTCGTGGACATACACTACCAAAGATGTTGAGGGATTCTCTCTTCTAATTTGATTTTATTTTCCTAATTGCAACTCTTTTCTTTCTCTTTGATCAGTTTTGCTTCCTGGACACCTAATTTTCGATGTGTACCTATAAGATACCAAATCCACCATTTCAAACAGAAAATAAATTAATCCAAAAAAAAAATCCACGTAAACGTAAACGTAGAGTTTTATTTCTACACTCCACTGTATCATTTTTATCTAGTGTTTTTGCTGTTGTTTGTTAATGCGTATTAAAGTCCTAGTATTGTAGTTCGTAGTTTTAAGAACGTTGTTGCGAATGCACTTTTGCGCATGTTTTTTTACATGTACGTTTGTGCATGTCCATTTGAGCGAGTGTGCTTGTGCATGTTTGTTGATTTGTATTAATGTCCTAGGATTGTAGTTTGTGTTTTCATGATCCTTTTTGCGAATGCACTTTTGCGTATGTAGTTTTGTGCATGCTTTTGTACAGTTACTTATGTGCGTATCTTTCTAGCGAGAGTTTTTGTGCACGATTCTTGATGCGCATTCATGTCCTCGAACTGTAGTACGTATTTTCATGATCGTTTTTGGAATCCAATTTTGACCATGTTCGAGTCCGAATTTGGATTTTTCACGTTATACAGGAATTGTAGCCAGCTGAAATAGCTTTCTAATGCCGCCAGAACCAGTTGATTTGGAGTTCGGATGAGAAAGTTATGCTCGACTTCGTAGACGTACACTACCAAAGATGATGAGGGATTCTCTCTTCTAATTTGATTTTATTTTCGTAATTGCAACTCTTTTCTTTCTCTTTGATAATTTTTGCTTCCTGGAAACCTAATTTTCGATTTGTACCTATAAGATGCCAAATCCACTAATTCAAACAGAAAATAAATTAATCCAAAAAAAAAATCCACGTTAACGTAAACGTAGAGTTTTATTTCTACACTCCACTGTATCATTTTTATCTAGTGTTTTAGCTGTTGTTTGTTGATGCGTATTAAAGTCCTAGAATTGTAGTTCGTGTTTTTAAGAACGTTGTTGCGAATGCACTTTTGCGCATGTTTTTTTACATGTGCGTTTGTGCATGTCCATTTGAGCGAGTGTGCTTGTGCATGTTTGTTGATTTGTATTAATGTCCTAGGGTTGTAGTTTGTGTTTTCATGATCCTTTTTGCGAATGCACTTTTACGTGTGTACTTTTGTGCATGCTTTTGTACACTTACTTATGTGCGTATCTTTCTAGCGGGAGTTTTTGTGCACGTTTCTTGATGCGCATTCATGTCCTCGAACTGTAGTACATATGTTCATGATCGCTTTCGTAATCCAATTTTGACCATGTTCGAGTCCGTATTTGGATTTTTCACGCCAGAAAGGAATTGTAGCCAGCTGAAATAGCTTTCTAATGCCGCCGGAACCAGTTGATTTGGTGTCCAGATGAGAAAGTTATGCTCGACTTCGTGGACGTACACTACCAAACATGTTGAGAGATTCTCTCTTCTAATTGGATTTTATTGTCCTAATTGCAACTCTTTTCTTTCTCTTTGATCATTTTTGCTTCCTGAACACCTCATTTTCGATTTGTACCTATAAGATACAAAATCCACCAATTCAAACAGAAAATAAATTAATCCAAAAAAAAAATCCACGTAAACGTAAACGTATAGTTTTATTCTACACTCCACTGTATCATTTTTATCTAGTGTTTTCGCTGTTGTTTGTTGATGCGTATTAAAGTCCTTGTATTGTAGTTCGTGTTTCTAAGAACGTTGTTGCGAATGCACATTTGCGCATGTTTTTTTACATGTACGTTTGTGCATGTCCATTTGAGCGAGTGTGCTTGTGCATGTTTGTTGATTTGTATTAATGTCCTAGGATTGTTGTTTGTGTTTTCATGATCCTTTTTGCGAATGCACTTTTGCGTGAGTACTTTTGTGCATGCTTTTGTACACTTACTTATGTGCGTATCTTTCTAGCGAGAGTTTTTGTGCACGTATCTCCATGGGCATCATGTCCTCGAAACGTAGGCTTTTGGAATCCAATTTTGACCATGTTCGAGTCTGAATTTGGATTTTTCACGTTAGAAAGGAATTGTAGCCAGCTGAAATAGCTTTCTAATTCCGCTAGAACCAGTTGATTTGGAGTCCGGATGAGAAAGTTATGCTCGACTTCGTGGACGTACACTACCAAAGATTTTGAGGGATTCTCTCTTCTAATTTAATTTTATTTTCCTAATTGCAACTCTTTTCTTTCTCTTTGATCATTTTTGCTTCGTGGACACCTAATTTTCGATATGTACCTATAAGATACCAAATCCACCAATTGAAACAGAAAATAAATTAATCCAAAAAAAAAATCCACGTAAACGTAAACGTAGAGTGTTATTTCTACACTCGACTGTATCTATTTTATCTAGTGTTTTTGCTGTTGTTTATTGATGCGTATTGAAGTCTTAGTATTGTAGGTCGTGTTTTTAAGAACGTCGTTGCGAATGCACTTTTGGGCATGTTTTTTTACATGTACGTTTGTGCATGTCCATTTGAGCGAGTGTGCTTGTTGTGCATGTTTGTTGATTTGTATTAATGTCCTAGGATTGTAGTTTTTCTTTTCATGATCCTTTTTGCGAATGCACTTTTGCGTGAGTACTTTTGTGCATGCTTTTGTAAACTTACTTTTGTGCGTATCTTTCTAGCGAGAGTTTTTGTGCACGTTTCTTGATGCGCATTCATGTCCTCGAAACGTAGTACGTATTTTCATGATCGCTTTTGGAATCCAATTTTGACCATGTTCGAGTCCGAATTTTGATTTTTCTTGTTAGACAGTAATAGTAGCCAGCTGAAATAGCTTTCTAATGCCGCCAGAACCAGTTAATTTGGAGTCCGGATGAGAAAGTTATGCTCGACTTCGTGGACGTACACTACCAAAGATTTTGAGGGATTCTCTCTTCTAATTTAATTTAAATTTCCTAATTGCAACTCTTTTCCTTCTCGTTGATAATTTTTTCTTCCTGGTCACCTAATTTTCGATTGGTACCTATAAGATACCAAATCCACCAATTCAAACAGAAAATAAATTAATCCAAAAAAAAAAAATCCACGTAAATGTAAACGTAGAGTTTTATTTCTACACTCCACTATATCTATTTTATCTAGTGTTTTTGCTGTTGTTTATTGATGCGTATTAAAGTCCTAGTATTGTAGGTCGTGTTTTTAAGAACGTCGTTGCGAATGCACTTTTGGGCATGTTTTTTTACATGTACGTTTGTGCATGTCCATTTGAGCGAGTGTGCTTGTTGTGCATGTTTGTTGATTTGTATTAATGTCCTAGGATTGTAGTTTTTGTTTTCATGATCCTTTTTGCGAATGCACTTTTGCGTGAGTACTTTTGTGCATGCTTTTGTAAACTTACTTTTGTGCGTATCTTTCAAGCGAGAGTTTTTGTGCACGTTTTTTGATGCGCATTCATGTCCTCGAACTCTAGTACGTATGTTCATGATCGCTTTTTGAATCCAATTTTGACCAAGTTCGAGTCCGAATTTGGATTTTTCACGTTACACAGGAATTTTAGCCAGCTAAAATAGCTTTCTAATGCCGCCGGAACTAGGTTATTTTGAATCCGGATGAAAAAGTTATGCTCGACTTTGTGGACGTACACTACCAAAGATGTTGAGGGATTCTCTCTTCTAATTTGATTTTATTTTCCTAATTGCAACTCTTTTCTTTCTCTTTGATCATTTTTGCTTCCTAGACACCTAATTTTCGATTTGTACCTATAAGATACCAAATCCACCAACTTAAACAGAAAAAAAATTAATCCAAAAAAAAAATTCACGTAAACGTGAACGTAGTGTTTTATTTCTACACTCCAATGTATCATTTTTATCAAGTGTTTTTGCTGTTGTTTGTTGATGCGTATTAAAGTCCTAGTATTGTAGTTCGTGTATTTAAGAACGTTGTTGCGAATGCACTTTTGCGCATGTTTTTTTACATGTACGTTTGTGCAAGTCCATTTGAGCGAGTGTGCTTGTGCATGTTTGTTAATTTGTATTAATGTCCTAGGATTGTAGTTTGTGTTTTCATGATCCTTTTTGCGAATGCACTTTTGCGTGTGTACTTTTGTGCATGCTTTTGTACACTTACTTATGTGCGTATCTTTCTAGCGGGTGTTTTTGTGCACGTTTCTTGATGCGCATTCATGTCCTCGAACTGTAGTACGTGTTTTCATGATCGCTTTTGGAATCCAATTTTGACCATGTTCGAGTCCGAATTTGGATTTTTCACATTAGACAGGCATTGTAGCCAGCTGAAATAGCTTTCTAATGCCGCGACAACAAGTTGATTTGGAGTCCGGATGAGAAAGTTATGCTCGACTTCGTGGACGTACACTACCAAAGATGTTGAGGGATTCTCTCTTCTAATTTGATTTTATTTTCCTAATTGCAACTCTTTTCTTTCTCTTTGATCATTTTTGCTTCCAAGACACCCCTATTTTCGATTTGTACCTATAAGATACAAAATCCACCAATTCAAACAGAAAATAAATTAATCAAAAAAAAAATCCACGTAAACGTAAACGTAGAGTTTTATTTCTACACTCCACTGTATCTATTTTATCTAGTGTTTTTGCTGTTGTTTATTGATGCGTATTAAAGTCCTAGTATTGTAGTTCGTGTTTTTAAGAACGTTGTTGCAAATGCACTTTTGTGCATGTTTTTTACATGTATGTTTGTGCATGTCCATTTGAGCGAGTGTGCTTGTGCATGTTTGTTGATTTGTATTAATTTCCTAGGATTGTAGTTTGTGTTTTCATGATCCTTTTTGCGAATGCACTTTTGCGTGAGTACTTTTGTGTATGCTTTTGTACACTTACTTATGTGCGTATCTTTCTAGCGAGAGTTTTTGTGCACGTTTCTTGATGCGCATTCATGTCCTCGAATTGTAGTACGTATTTTCATGATCGCTTTTGGAATCCAATTTTGACCATGTTCGAGTCTGAATTTGGATTTTTCATGGTACACAGGAATTGTAGCCAGCTGAAATAGCTTTCTAATGCCGCCGGAACCAGGTTATTTCGAGTCCGGATGAGAAAGTTATGCTCGACTTCGTGGACGTACACTACCAAAGATTTTGAGGGATTCTCTCTTCTAATTTAATTTTATTTTCCTAATTGCAACTCTTTTCTTTCTCTTTGATCATTTTTGCTTCCTGGACACCTAATTTTCGATTTGTACCTATAGGATACCAAATCCACCAATTCAAACTGAAAATAAATGAATCCAAAAAAAAAAATCTACGTAAACTTAAACGTAGAGTTTTATTTCTACAATCCACTGTATCATTTTTATCTAGTGTTTTTGCTGTTGTTTGTTGATGCGTATTAAAGTCCTAGTATTGTAGTTCGTGTTTTTAAGAACGTTGTTGCGAATGCACTTTTGCGCATGTTTTTTTACATGTACCTTTGTGCATGTCCATTTGAGCGAGTGTGCTTGTGCATGTTTGTTGATTTGTATTAATGTCCTAGGATTGTTGTTTGTGTTTTCATGATCCTTTTTGCGAATGCACTTTTGGGTGAGTACTTTTGTGCATGCTTTTGTACACTTACTTATGTGCGTATCTTTCTAGCGAGAGTTTTTGTGCACGTTTCTCGATGCGCATTCATGTCCTCGAAACGTAGTACGTATTTTCATGATCGCTTTTGGAATCTAATTTTGACCATGTTCGAGTCAGAATTTGGATTTTTCACGTTAGAAAGGAATTGTAGCCAGCTGAAATAGCTTTCTAATTCCGCTAGAACCAGTTGATTTGGAGTCCGAATGAGAAAAGTTATGCTCGACTTCGTGGACGTACACTACCAAAGATTTTGAGGGATTCTCTCTTCTAATTTAATTTTATTTTCCTAATTGCAACTCTTTTCTTTCTCTTTGATCATTTTTGCTTCCTGGACACCTAATTTTCGATTTGTACCTATAAAGATACCAAATCCACCAATTCAAACAGAAAATAAATTAATCCAAAAAAAAAATCCACGTAAACGTAAACGTAGAGTGTTATTTCTACACTCGACTGTATCTATTTTATCTAGTGTTTTTGCTGTTGTTTATTGATGCGTATTAAAGTCTTAGTATTGTAGGTCGTGTTTTTAAGAACGTCGTTGCGAATGCACTTTTGCGCATGTTTTTTTTACATGTACGTTTGTGCATGTCCATTTGAGCGAGTGTGCTTGTGCATGTTTGTTGATTTGTATTAATTTCCTAGGATTGTAGTTTGTGTTTTCATGATCCTTTTTGCGAATGCACTTTTGCGTGAGTACTTTTGTGTATGCTTTTGTACACTTACTTATGTGCGTATCTTTCTAGCGAGAGTTTTTGTGCACGTTTCTTGATGCGCATTCATGTCCTCGAATTGTAGTACGTATTTTCATGATCGCTTTTGGAATCCAATTTTGACCATGTTCGAGTCTGAATTTCGATTTTTCATGGTACACAGGAATTGTAGCCAGCTGAAATAGCTTTCTAATGCCGCCAGAACAAGGTTATTTGGAGTCCGGATGAGAAAGTTATGCTCGACTTCGTGGACGTACACTACCAAAGATATTGAGGGATTCTCTCTTCTAATTTAATTTTATTTTCCTAATTGCAACTCTTTTCTTTCTCTTTGATCATTTTTGCTTCCTGGACACCTAATTTTCGATTTGTACCTATAGGATACCAAATCCACCAATTCAAACGGAAAATAAATTAATCCAAAAAAAAAAATCCACGTAAACTTAAAGGTAGAGTTTTATTTCTACACTCCACTGTATCATTTTTATCTAGTGTTTTTGCTGTTGTTTGTTGATGCGTATTAAAGTCCTAGTATTGTAGTTCGTGTTTTGAAGAACGTTGTTGCGAATGCACTTTTGCGCATGTTTTTTTACATGTACCTTTGTGCATGTCCATTTGAGCGAGTGTGCTTGTGCATGTTTGTTGATTTGTATTAATGTCCTAGGATTGTTGTTTGTGTTTTCATGATCCTTTTTGCGAATGCACTTTTGCGTGAGTACTTTTGTGCATGCTTTTGTACACTTACTTATGTGCGTATCTTTCTAGCGAGAGTTTGTGTGCACGTTTCTCGATGCGCATTCATGTCCTCGAAACGTAGTACGTATTTTCATGATCGCTTTTAGAATCCAATTTTGACCATGTTCGAGTCTGAATTTGGATTTTTCACGTTAGAAAGGAATTGTAGCCAGCTGAAATAGCTTTCTATTCACGCTGGATCCAGCTAGTATCACAATTAACCCAAGATCTCTTTTTTTTTTCTTTTCTTTCTTTTTTTCTT
>NW_012192997.1:742986-765087 GCF_000504015.1 Erythranthe guttata | reverse complement strand
ATACCAATTTATTAGCTTACATGAAATACCTCATGACTAAGAAGTATGTCATTATTCTAGTTTGCATCATTATAAACGGTGATACACATTTTATACATTCAATGGCAAATAGTTAATAGTATAATTATTGTATTATATAAAAAATAAGTCACATTATTATATAATAGCAAACATTCGATATAAAAACAGTTATAAAATAGCGAAAATATTGGAAATTACTAATTACTATATCTTGTTAATATCTATATTATAACAGCAAAAAGTCAAATTATTATAAAGAAAAAACAAAAAAAGGGCAATATGGCATTGAAAAATATAATATTTATCTACTGGAAAAGAATTTATTATGTAATGATTTTCAATCAATCTCGTTTCTATGAATGTTGACTAATATATTTCCTAAATTTTATATTAAAAATTTTAGCAATAAATATGTATGAAGTTTTTTTTTTAATTTAGTGTGTGTGTGAGTCAAAAATAAATTCTTAAAAAATAGTATATATTAATTTTAAAAGAATCTCATTTTACAAAATTTTGTAACGTAGAAATATACTACTATTTTTTAATGTACGTATAAATATAAATATATATATATATATATATATAAAATTTTCTTCAGCTTTAAATTTGAGCACGACATATTTCGTAAAACAATAGACACAAATTATCAATTTAATTATAATAATCAAGAGCAAGATTAAAACATAAAATAAATTATAAATTAGAATGTCCTAACGCTATTAAACTCCCTACATTAAACAAATTTCATCAAAAGAAAATTCTAACAAAAATTTCAATGAAACAAAAAAAAATATTTAATGAGTAAATCTTCTTCTTGACTTGCACAATGCACTTCAATGACGTTTTTGTTGGGATAAACAAAAATTGCGTGATTTTTCCACGAATAAATCTCAAAGAAATCTTTTTTTTTATCCAATGTATCCAGCAACATCTCCAAATTGCTTGGATATGTGCTACACGGAAATTGATCAATTAACAACATATTATTAATTACACATTAGTTATAGAAAATATAACAAAACAAAATATGAATATAACCTTTGATTTTTGAACTTTCAAGATGTAGTCGCACTTTTTGCAAATTCATAGAACTTTTCCATATCCGATATCAGTCGCGTAAAATACATGACTTAACAACGTCCATATCTACAGATCATTAAAAAAATGTTAGAGATATATACTTATGTAAAAATAACAAATAATATAATGCAAAGTTAATTTGGAGCAAATAATTATCATGTGCATTGAAACAAATAAATCATAATGATCTATTTTGTCGAGAAAAAAAATGTACACCGAAATATGAATTTCAATATAATTATCAGAAGAAAAAAACAGAAGAACTAAAAAGAGAAACCAAGAATAAAAAAATACTCCCTCCCCTCCCTCCCTCTCTCTCTCTCTCTCTCTAGCTGGATTTTTTTTTGTGGTGATGAATTTTGTGGTATGAGATTTTATAGTTGTATTTATGCGATAAAAACGTAAATAATATGTAAAAACGAAAATAATTAATTAACATTAAAACAAAGATTTTCAAGATTGAATTTTTGAATTTGAATTTTAAAATAAATTAAAGTACATGTTTAAATAAGGAAAACCCGAAACCAATATAATTAATGATATGCTTCGATTTTGCTAAATCACACACACACATATTATATATATATATATATATATAACTAATGATATCTAGAAATAAATTAATATCGTTTCTATAATTATAGAAATTATATATATTGTAATTGATATTAATTGACATTCTTGTATCTTGTATAAGATATTATGAAATATGGAAAATATATAAATCAAATGGGGTAATGGCAAATAGGCCCATGACAAGGACACTTAATTAAAATAGGGATATCCAATTTTTTTGTCTTTCAAATAAATCCACCCCATTCAAACTTATTTGCAAATAAGGAAAATCCCTTTATATATACCAAAATTACCCCCAATTCATTTGAAACCCAATTTAACTCAAATTTCATGATTTACACCCCAATTTAGCCCAATTTCATCAATTAACCAATTTTAACCCAAATTTCAATTTTGACCCCAATTTTAACCCTAATTCGTATCAATTCCACCCATTATGCTCTAACTTCTTTAATATTACACATTGACCCCGGATTTTAACAAATATATCACATTAACCCCCAAAACTTTTTTTTTTCAGAAAATAATTTTTTTTCTGAAATATTTTTTTTCCGGCCAGATTCCGGCGTTGACCGCCGGAGACCGCCGGTCTCCGGCGTTGACCTTTTTTTTTTTTTTTTTTTTTTTTTAACGGAAATTTGTTTTCCTGAAATTTTTTTCCCGGCGGACAACCGCCGATGACCGCCGGGTTTCCGGCGTTGACTTTTTTTTTTTTTTTTTTCCTTAAAAAAAATATTTTAATTAATTTTACTGTCTTGGATGCTAAATTACTGTCTCCAGCAGTTATTTAACTGTCGGAGACAGTAATTTAACTGTTAATTGACTTTTTTATTCTTAAAAAAATATTTTTAATTAATATTACTGTATTCGTTGCTAAATTACTGTCTCCAGCAGTTATTTAACTGTCGGAGACAGTAATTTAACTGTTAATTGACTTTTTTATTCTTAAAAAAAATATTTTTAATTAATATTACTGTATTCGTTGCTAAATTACTGTCTCCAGCAGTTATTTAACTGTCGGAGACAGTAATTTAACTGTTAATTGAATTTTTTATTCTTAAAAAAAATATTTTTAATTAATATTACTGTATTCGTTGCTAAATTACTGTCTCCAGCAGTTATTTAACTGTCGAAGACAGTAACTTAACTGTTAATTGACTTTTTTTTTTTTTTTTTTTTCCTTAAAAAAAATTTATTTAAATTAATATTACTGTCTTGGATGTTAAATTACTGTCTCCAACAGTAATTTAACTGTCTTAGATAATAATATTAATAATATTACTGTTCGAAAAAATAATATTCATAATATTACTATCTCAAACAGTAATATTACTGTCTGAGACAGTAATTTAGTAGTCAAGACAGTAATATTAATTAAAATATTTTTTTTTCTAAGAAAAAACAATTCAAAAAAAAAAAAAAAAAAAAAAAAGTCAACGGTGGTTGACCGGCCGGAAAAAAAAAACAGGAAAAAAAATTTTCAAAAAAAAAAAAAAAAAAAAAAAAAAGTCAACGCCGGAAACCGGGGGTCTCCGGGGGTCAACGCCGGAATCTGGCCGGAAAAAAAACAGTTCAGAAAAAAAATTATTTTCTGAAAAAAAAAAGTTTGGGGGGTAAATGTGATATATTGGTTTAAATCCGGGGTCAATGTGTAATATTAAGGAAGTTAGAGCATAATGGGTGGAATTGTTAAAAATTATTTTATTGAGGGTATTTTAAACTAAAAACTTGGGGATGGGCTTAATTGAGAGACTGTTTTTTTTGTGGACTAAAATGCATTTAAGTCCCATGTGATGGGTCTTTTTGCCATTTGCCCAAATCAAATTAATACACAAAATAATAATATCTTATATAAAGTTGGTAAGTTTTAATTAATATGCATCTATTATCGGTAATTGCATGAGATAAATAATTAATGTGTGTATATTAATATTGTGATTATAATGGAACAAAAAATGCCACATTAGATATGAGGTGGATGCCACATAGATATGCCACATGTCGATTTCTTAAGCTATGAGGGTTTCAATTTATATATTACATATATATATATTTATTGTTTATAAAAAAAATACTCATTAACCAATAAAAATACACTATTTTGACATGTAGGAGAGATAAAATTTGAAACAAAAAATGTGGAATTATTTCATTAATAATATGGGTGATTCTTGTAAGTGGGTTATTTTTGCAATTAATATAATATTGTGCATAAAATTTACTCAATTGTGAAATTATAAAAATTGCAATTAAGTCCTACGTTTTTTAAATCAAAATATTGTTTATAAAAAAAACTCATGAACCAATAAAAAGACATTATTTTGACATGTAGGAGAGATAAATTTTTAAAATCAATAATGTCAAATTAATTAATTAATAATATAGATGATTATGATAATTGAGGTTTTTTTGCAATTAATATAATATTGTGTATAAAATTTAATTAACCCAAAAAAAGAATTAACGTATTTATTATGAAAAATTTGATTAAAAAAGGAAACTAAATAACCAATAAAAAGACACTATTTTGACATGTAGGAGAGATAAAATTTAAAAATTAATTATGTGAAATCAATTACATAATAATATGGTGGTTATGGTAAGTTGGGTTATTTTGAAATTAATAATAAAATGTGGACTCAATCTCCTCAAGTGGATAAATTTTATTGTGTATCTTAGTTGGGGTTGTCTAGGGTCCGAGAGGGCTGTACTTCTCGGACTGTAAGTTTTTTAATCTTATCCGTATAAAATAATTAAATTTTAATCTCGTCCATTGATTTTCTTGTACAACCTAGTACGACACTAGGAATTTGAAAATTAAAGTACGAACCCAGTAAAAACACATTGTACACCATCGTACACACATCGTACTTTATTTAAATTACTCAATTGACCTTATAAGATCAAATTAAATTAAAATATCCATTAAAAATATTATAATAATCATAATTAATTAACAACATCACACGTCTAATAAAATCAAACGTCAGATGTTCTTCCCAAAACTACTCTCGGATCAATCGTGTTTGTTGATCAGCACTCTACGTTCACCGGAGTGTCATGGCGGATGAGACACTGCTCTCGTCACGGCTGTATCCTTCGATGATTTCTCTCAACTGCTCAGCTTTAATGCGTTTGCGCCTTTGTTCTGGCTAGGGTTTCAGCGGACGACGATGGATGAGAAGCAACTACATAAGCAGAATTCCTAATCTTTGTGCTGCTTCAACGTCTCGCCAGCGGGGAGCACCGAATAGTGGGGAGTTTGTGTTGGAGAATTGCTTTGGTAATTTTGTTATTTCCTTCTCTTTTTAGTTGTTTCTTGCTCGCCCACTAGAGTTTAGAAATTTGAACAATTGCTTTGTTGTTCCTCTTATAATTTCTATGTTTTTTATTGCTAGAATTGAGAATTTTGATTTTCGATATTAAATACAAATTTGCTTCCTTAAGCAGGCAACTCGCAACATGTTTAATATTTCCAATCTTGGGTAACATGACAATTGATATGGGCTAGGTGTGTGAATGTTTGCTTATGGGTTATGTTTAACCTACCCCAAATTGAGAGTTGCAGGCAAAACGAGAATCGATACGGGTGAAAATGGAAAGAGGTTGATAGTGTTTTGACTTATGATGATTAAGCAGAATCGAGGATCAAGCAGGTCAAGCTCGCCCTCGTAAAGAGCGGTGAAGGGCCATTGGAGTATTCTGAAAACTAACTTCTACGATGAGAGAGACAGAGGTCTCCACTTAATTCGGCGGAGCGTGTTTTATTGTCATAGGAGACTATGGAATTGAGGGATTTTGTGCGTCTGGATAACTATGTTTCATTTTCACGATTTATTATCTAGGTTTTCAAGATTGGTTTGTCTATAATTTACATTGCAAAGAAACCTACTTTTTCTTCATATCTTCTTCTATCCTCTTTTTCTTTTTTCGTTTTTTTCATAGACAAAATCCGAAGTAAGCTAAATCATGGTAATAGAAATCAAAGTACTCCAAAGGAACAACTCGTGTAATCATAAAACGGTGATACACTAATATTTTGACTAATTTAGTTCGTAAGTTCCAGCCCATGGCTTATTTCTCTAAATTTTGTTTATTTATTTTAGTTTTGATTAATTTGATATCTTGTTGAAATTTAGCCATAACTTAATATCTTCATATAATTATATCTTCTATAATAGATGGCATTAACATCAAATGGTTGGCACCGGAAAATAGCAATATCCTATTCATGAGAATGGAGAAATGATGCTTAAACATTCTATTATTGACTTAGATGGATTTTGCAGTTGTGTACATGAGATTTTTTTGGAAAAACAGAAATTTGCAGAAGCCAGCCAAGTGAGCTTTAGAAATATATATGGTGATCATTCTTTGCATTTTTGTGTTTGAGTGGTATTTTAGGCAAAAATATAAAGCTTAAGTTCATGGATAAGATGTTGTCTTTTTAAGTATCTTAATTATTTTTCCTTTCTCTTACTTTTAGTGTTATATATTTTCAAAAGATAACCAGAAAGTGATTGAATTTGTTATTTGTTGTTGATTAGTTGTGGTGCATTGACAGGTGGAGGAGGATAGGAGGTTCAACACAAGCTAGAGTCGAGTGCAAACTAGAGTTTGGATTTGTAATAGAGCTTTGAAAAATTAAGCAAGAATATATATTTGGTTATTTCGCATTAGTGGACAGTGATTTTCAATTTCTTAGTACAACTACTTTTTGTGCTAGAATTTTCAATTCATACACCTCGATCATGTACTCCAAGTAGTGTATTAAGTAAGTTGAACCACGAGCAATCATTTACACTGTGTCTTTAGCAATATGGCATGTATTTTAAATTGTTGGCATTTAATTAAGTAACAGCAAAATCAACAGATTATTTTGTTCTATAAGTGAAGAGTTAAAGAATTGGTGGTTCGAATGGTATGGTGAACATAAGGAAATTCAAGGTTGCAATTTTTTACTTCTCTCCACTCTTACTATTTCAATGAAAATAAGCCAAAACACCATCAACGCCATCACAAGATCCACAACAACTGAGAATGTTTTCTTATTTATATATATATATATATATATATATATATATATATATATATATATATATATATATATATATATATATATATATATATATATATATATATATTTAGGAGTTCAAAAACTAAGTAAAAACCTAAATAAACCAGCATCATAATAGATATTAAACTAGATTCGAAAAAGTACTTCATATATCTCCAATCCGAACAGGAAAAAGAAAAAATAAAAAATAAACAACGCCAATCCGAACAGAAAAAAGAAAAAAAAATAAACGAAGGGCGGTGTTAAGCAATTTTTGCCATTTTCAAATTGGCTGTTATGCACAGGCTTGCGGCGAGGTGGACGTTTCTCTTTGAAACGTTACATGGGTGAAGGACGAGGTAGCTCATAGTATTCCCACCAAGTGTGTCGTTCAGCTCGAAATTCCAGAAACTACATTTTCACAGAAAATTCATAGAATTTATCTCCTAGTTAAGCTGAAATAGAAGTCGAAATTTCAACCTACAGGGAAAATAATTTCATTGTCATCCCAAAGGAAAAGAGCCACTTATAAATAAAATATATCAAAAGACAACAAAATGATACTCAGACCAACAACCAACACACAACCACATAAGAAAAGGTCTGATTCTTACTCATTGTAGTTAACACAATTGCAAGCCTAGATACAAATACAATCTGTTGAATCAAATAAAAATAAAAATAAAAATAAAAAAATCGAAAGAGTGAGATTTGAGAGTACCCTAAATAAGAGGCCATAGCTCACATACTTGGTATGATTTGAGAATGTCAATAAAAAAACCAGAATTTCAACATGTATTTTCTTTATACAAATATCTGTTCAAGAACTGATAAAATTACCAAATATAAAATGAAGAAAAAGAAAAGGAAAAAACTAACTTCTCCCCTCCAGGATGCAAAGTCTCTTCACCGCTAACCATGTATTTTCCGCTTCAACAATCAACTTCTTCGTCAACCATCAACAATAGAAGAACCCTATTTTATATACAACCGTTGTTGCGTCGAAGTTAACAATCGACGGATCAATAATGAATAAGGATGAATGAGAAGAAAGATTGATGATTAGGGTTTATGTAAATTGAAGAAGATGATAGAATAGAAGGGTGTACAATTGAGAATATGTCTTTCAATGTTGTCGGCAGAAAGAATTGATAGACAAGTTATTATTTTATTATAATTATTATTGCTCTGTAATTAAGTTTTAATTTTAAGGGGTTTTTACGTAATTTTACTTATGACGTGGGTATTGTACTTTTTTTTATGGGGTTCGTACTTATTCTATGTGTCATAATATCATTGGTAGATTACGGTCCGAGAAGTACAACCCTCTCGGACCCTAGACAACCCCATCTTAGTTTTATATATAATATAGATGTTAATGTTAATCCTAATCCTAATCCTAATATTGATCCTTATCCTAGTCATAACCGTAATCCTAATCCTAATGCTAATGTTAATTATAATACTAAACTTAATACTAATCATATACTAATATTAATTATAATCCTAACACTAACACTAACAATAACACTAACACTAACACTAACACTAACACTAACACTAACACAAACACTAACACTAATACTAATACCAATACCAATACCAATACCAATACTAATATTAATACTAATACTAATACTAATACTAATACTAATACTAATACTAATACTAATACTAATACTAATACTAATACTAATACTAATACTAATACTAATACTAATATTAATACTAATATTAATACAAATACTAATCTTAATACTAATACTAATATTAATACTAATACATATACATATACTAATACTAATACATATACATATACATATACATATCCATACGCATATGTATATGCATATACATATACATGTACATATACATATACATATACATATACATATACATATGCATATGCATATGCATATACATATATACATATACCAATCTAATACTAATATTAATACTAACAATAATACTAATACTTATATTAATACTAACATTGATATTGCTAGTAATATTAATATTAATATTAATATTAATACTATTATTGTTACTATTACTATTGCTCATAGTACCATGAATAAAATTAGTACTACTATTAATATTAGTTCGAATCATAATACTAATCGTAATGTTGACTCTAAACCTAATCATGATCATAATACTAATACTAATACTAACCCTAACAATGATAATATTAATACTATTCATAATCCTAATCCTAAACTCAATCTTAACCCTGATATTTATTTTAATTTTGATCATAATCTTAATATTAATTCCAATACTAATACTAATTATACTAATATTTATACTCATAGTCACACTCAGTATAATACTAATAACCATACTAATATTAATTTTGATACTAATATTAATATCAATACCAATACCAATACCGATACCAATACTAATCCCAATCTTAATCATAATACTAATACTAATACTAATACTAATACTAATACTAATATTAGTACTTATACTAATCATAATTGCAATCCGAATTATAATCATAATCATAATCATACTCACAATCGTAATTATAATTATAATCCTAATCCTAATTAATATATAGTAACGATAATCTGAATACTAATACTAATACCAATACTAATACATAAACAAATATTGAATTATAAATAATGATGTACACTTTTTGTTATTGCATTGAAAAATTATGTATTACGAATATAGAGTTTGTGGGATGCCGAGATGTACGAAGAAATATTTTTCAACGATTATACGGTAATAAATAAAAAATCAATAATACTATATTATATAATATTCTATATACATATATGTTTATTAAATAGTTATACTGCATAACAATGGTCATATTATATTTCCCTTGATAAATTAATTTATAAAGCATTCTTTGTTTTTTTTTGTTTTTTTGATTTATGAATTTTCAAAAATGAGCATAAAATTGGAATGTGAAAATTGAAAGCATAGTGAAAATTGCAATTCGTAAATTCACTTGTATTCAAAGCATATTGAAAATTGAAATCGGAAAAGTGATAATGCACGTAAATAAGAAGAGAGTACGAAAATCGTTCAAACTATAATAAAAATTATCAAAATACCAAACCAACAACAATATTTTGAATAATTATTGTTTGATCAACCAAATCAACATTATGATATATGAAACGAAAAATATAGTTTGAACGATAATAATCATAATCATAATCATAATCCTAATAATAATAATAATCATAATCATAATCCTAATTATAATCATAATCCTAATCATATTCTAATCCTAATCATAGTATAATCCTAATGATAATGCTAATCTTAATCTTAATAATAATTCTAATCATAATTCTAATCCTAATAATAATACTAATTGTAGTTCCAATCCTAATAGAAATCCACATATGCTAATGCTAACGCAAATCTTAATAATAATCTTGATATTCTAATACAATGCTAATGCAAATACTGATCCTAATTGTAATCATAATGCTAATACTAATACTAATAGTAATCCTAATATGCTAATGCTAATGTTAATCCTAATACTAACACTAATGCTAATACTAATATTAATACTTACACGATAATGCTAATGTCAATGCCAATGCTTATTCTGATTCTAATATGATAATGATGCTAATGCAAACCCTAAGATTAATATGCTAATGTATATCGTAATACTAATTCTACTGCTAATGTTAATGCTTAATAAATATAATCCTAATGTTGATGTTAATCGAAATATGCTAATGTTAATGTTAATGTTAATGTTAATATTAATGTTATTGCTAATATGCTAATTTTAATGCTAATTTTAATGATAATACTAATCTTAATTCTAATGTTAATCATAATCTAAATGCTAATGCTAATATTAATTCTAATCGTGATTGTAATGCTAACACTAATTTTAATTCTAATACTAATCATAATCATAATCTTAATCCTATAAACATAATCCTAATCCTAATAGAAATGCTAATACTGAAACGGATTCTAATTTTAATCTTAATCATAATTATAATACTAATACTAATTTTAATAGTACTAATCCTAATATGTTAATGATTATCCTAATATGCTAATGTTAATCGTAATATGTTAATGCTAATCCTAATATGCTAATGTTAATGTTAATATTCTAATGTTAATCGTAATACTACTACTAATCACAATTCTAATATTAATCCAAATATGTTAATGCTAATACTAATGTTAATGTTAATCCTAATCCTAACCCTAATATTGATCCTTATCCTAGTCATAACCGTAATCCTAATCCTAATGCTAATGTTAATTATAATACTAAACTTAATACTAATCATATACTAATATTAATTATAATCCTAACACTAACACTAACACTAACACTAACACTAACACAAACACTAACACTAGTACTAATATCAATATCAATACCAATACCAATACCAATACTAATATTAATATTTAATACTAATACTAATACTAATACTAATACTAATACTAATACTAATACTAATAGTAATACTAATACTAATACTAATACTAATACTAATACTAATACTAATATTAATACTAATATTAATACAAATACTAATCTTAATACTAATACTAATATTAATACTAATACATATACATATACTAATACATATACATATACTAATACATATACATATACATATACATATCCATACGCATATGTATATGCATATACATATACATGTACATATACATATACATATACATATACGTATACATATACATATACATATGCATATGCATATGCATATGCATATACATATATACATATACCAATCTAATACTAATATTAATACTAACAATAATACTAATATTTATATTAATACTAACATTGATATTGCTAGTAATATTAATATTAATATTAATACTATTACTGTTACTATTACTATTGCTCATAGTACCATGAATAAAATTAGTACTACTATTAATATTAGTTCGAATCATAATACTAATCGTAATGTTGACTCTAAACCTAATCATGATCATAATACTAATACTAATACTAACCCTAACAATGATAATATTAATACTATTCATAATCCTAATCCTAAACTCAATCTTAATCCTGATATTTATTTTAATTTTGATCATAATCTTAATATTAATTCCAATACTAATACTAATTATACTAATATTTATACTCATAGTCACACTCAGTATAATACTAATAACCATACTAATATCAATTTTGGTACTAATATTAATATCAATACCAATACCAATACCGATACCAATACTAATCCCAATCTTAATCATAATACTAATACTAATACTAATACTAATATTAGTACTTATACTAATCATAATTGCAATCCGAATTATAATCATAATCATAATCATAATCACAATCGTAATTATAATTATAATCCTAATCCTAATTAATATATAGTAACGATAATCTGAATACTAATACTAATACCAATACTAATACATAAACAAATATTGAATTATAAATAATGATGTACACTTTTTGTTATTGCATTGAAAAATTATGTATTACAAATATAGAGTTTGTGGGATGCTGAGATGTACGAAGAAATATTTTTCAACGATTATACTTTAATAAATAAAAAATCAATAATACTATATTATATAATATTCTATATACATATATGTTTATTAAATAGTTATACTGCATAACAATGGTCGTATTATATTTCCTTGATAAATTAATTTATAAAGCATTCTTTGTTTTTTTTTTTGTTTTTTTGATTTATGAATTTTCAAAAATGAGCATAAAATTGGAATGTGAAAATTGAAAGCATAGTGAAAATTGCAATTCGTAAATTCACTTGTATTCAAAGCATATTGAAAATTGAAATCGGAAAAGTGATAATGCACGTAAATAAGAAGAGAGTACGAAAATCGTTCAAACTATAATAAAAATTATCAAAATACCAAACCAACAACAATATTTTGAATAATTATTGTTTGATCAACCAAATCAACATCATGATATATGAAACGAAAAATATTCAAAAAATAAAATAAAAAAATTGGCATATAAATATAATCTTGATTAAATTGTTATCACAAATAAATAATGGGGGCTTTTTTTATCGAAGAAAAATAATAAATAAATTGCTTCTACATGTATCTGTGATTGTAGACAAACCAAAATTTAAGAAAAAAAAAAAAAAAAAGACTCATGCTATGAAATTGGAACAAAAAAATCTAAATTGAATTGTAAACATAACTAAAAATACACATATTTCTGGGAAGTAAATATTTGATTCCGAATGTATAAGCTGTCCATCTCGATAGTATCTACAAAAGCTTATACAATTAAAAAAACTGTTATACATGACTGTGCAAATATAAAATTTTATTTAACTATAGTGAAACACAAAACTCAATCCTTTAATCCATAACAAATTAAATTTAAAAAAAAAACAATTCTTAACAAATTGTGCATATATTTGTATAACTCATTTCCATTGTTTAACAAAGTATGATATTTGTAAACCGGTTTTGATGCTATTAAAATTTATATATTCAAAATATTATTAAAATTTGACTAAATTTTCTAAGGATTAAAATAATGGATAAAACAATAAGGATTAAAAAATCTACTTATAATTTACTAAAAGTATTTTTGTTGCGACTAAAATAAATATAAACATTACCATAATAATGTAAACAAAATACTATTGTACATATTTCGAATTGAAAGAGAATGATAATTTAATATGAATTATGGAATTATGTAAACAAAACCGTTGTTTTTTATGACAATTGTCTATCAGAATTAATATAAATTATATAACATATAAGTATAATGATAATTTGCCTTAAAACCAATTTATTAGCTCTTACTACTTACCTCATGATCAAAGAAGTATGTAATTCCTGTTGTATTAATAATGCTAATTATTCAAATATTACATGTCATTATTCTAGTGTATCATTTTAAAAGTTTTATAATACATATTTTACTCTTTCAATGGCAAATAGTGAGCAGTCAAATTATTTAAATAATATCAAAAGAAATTATATTATTGTATAATAGCAAAAATTCGACATAAAAACAATTATGAAACATATAAAAGCGAAAATATTGAAAATAATATCTTGTTAATATCTATTTAATAATAGCAAAAAGTCAAAGTATTATAAATAAAAAACAGAAAAATGGCAATATGGCATCGAACAATATAATATTTATCTACCGGAAAAGAATTGGTATGTATTGACTTTAAATGAATCTCGTTTCTATGAATGTTGACTAATATTTCTCATAAATTTTTATATTAATTTTTTTAGCAATAAATATTGTGTATGTGTATATATATATATATCAAAAATAAATTCCGAAAAAATGGTACATGTTGATTTTGAAACAATCTCATTTTACATAAATAATATATTTCCTAAATGCTTATAGAAAAATTTCAATTAATAAATATGATATTTTTCTAATTTACTAAATATACCTAAAATAAATTTTGGTAAAATTTTGTAATGTAGAAATATACTACTATATTTTAATGTATGCATAAGTCTACTATTATATTTTAATGTAATATTCGAATGCATATATATATATATATTTGAGCACGACATATATCATAAACCAATATACACAAATTATCAATTTAATTATAATTACCAAGCAAGACTAAAACACAAAATAAATTAAAATGTCTTAACACTGTTAAGCTCCCAACACTAAAAAAAAAAAAAAAAAAAAAAAAAAAAAAAAAAAAAAAAAAAACCACTAAAACATATCAAGAATAACAAAAGAAAAAAAAATAACAACCATTAACAAAAAAAAAAAAAAACATCAAGAATAACATAAAAAAGAACATAACAACAAAATATCATTGAAATTAAACATCTAAAATGAATAAGAATTAAAAAATAGTGAATTACAACTAAAAAAGTAATAACGAAATAAAGTCATAATGTTTACATACCACAATATATTACTTAAGATAAATAATAAAGACATAATACAATGAATAATCAAAAAGCAGAAAAGGAAGAGGAAATGGAAAAAAATTAACAACGAATAATAATGAAAAGGGAATATCAAGAAAACTAACCAATTAACAATTGTATCAAGAGCAAATACACATTCAAATGAAAAATGAATATGATCCGGCAATGTGAAAATGAGTGAAAACTATTGAGTATTTATAGGGTTTAGGACGTGGTTTAATAAGATCTTTTAGACATTAATGAATTATGAAAGTATATTATGTTGATATTAATGTAAATTTGTAATCATTGTGCAAGAAATCCGGATTGATTGAGTACAAATAAATCAATTTGTTTTAAAGATTTCCATGATTTGTTATAATTGATCATTTATGGAAATAATTAATAAAATAGCCGATTTTTTTTTTTTTAAAATAAAAGTGTCGATTATTTATTGGCTAAATTAAATGTTGAAATGAACTACACTAAATACACCAGGCGGATTTGGTGGAAATGAATACTTATAATTTTAAAATCCGGATTAATTATATGAAAAATGCTTGAATATGGAATATATGGTATAAATAGTAAAATAAGTTATATTAGGATATAAGATATTAAATAATTCATTGAATTGGATTGAATTTAAATTGACACATGTGCAATGAGTAGGATGTCTACGTGGATGCCTACATGGATGCCAAATGTCGTAATTCTAGGACATGAGGGTTTCAATTTATATATTATATAGATTGAAACATACAACTTCTACACACAAAAAAATAAAAATATATAAACCTTCCACCCACCCCTACAAACTGACGGCAAGCAAGGAACCACTGCGACACCACCGTTGGAGTTCTACATTGCCTACATCGCCCTCACCGTCGAGTAGTCCTTGTCCCTATCGTTACATGCTTCATCAAATACCACCGCGTCGTCCCAATTACAGCTAAGAGGGTGCTTGGCTAAGCTTAAAAGATGTTAAAAGGAGTTTATAAGATGTTTTAGAGCTTATAAGCTCTTTCAAAGTGTTTGCTAATTTTTTAAAAAGGGATATTTACAAATAAGCTCATCAATGGGTACTTATTCATAAAGAGATCCAGACAATAAACTCGTTTACAAATAAATCCACACATGGTCCAAATTTTTGTAAAAGCCTAAAATAGCCCATCATACTTTAATATGCCCAAATTTCATCATTTAATTTAATTTAACCTCAATTTGACCCCAAATTTTACAAATTATTCAATTTTGACCCAAAACACATTTTTATGGACAATTTCGTCCGTCACCGCCGTTGACCGCTGGTCTCCGGCGTTGATTTTTTTTTTCGCCGGTCTCTGGCGTTGGTTTTTTGATATTTTTTTTTCTTTCTGTAACTTTTTTTTTCGTTTAAACAGCAATATTGTTGTGATTTACAGTAATATTAACTATATTTTTGTTAAACACAGTAAAACTAACTATACTGCAGTTTAACACAGTAATATTGTTATATTAATCTCTAACACAATAATATTAACACAACAAACCTCATTATTATTGTGTAATAACGTAATATTACTATGTTGACCGTTCAACAAATGTAAACATAATAAAAAGGCAAAAGAATTAATATTACTGTGAGTGACAGTAATATTACCGTCAACCACAGTAATATTACAATAATAGACAGTAATATTATCACGTTACTCCGTGAATAACTCAAACAAACAAAAAACCCCAAACAAAATAATAATATTGATGTGGTTGACAACAATATTATTATAACAACAGTAATACTACCGTCAACCACAGTAATATTATTGTGTTTACAGTAATATTACAATAATAGATAGTAATATTATTACGTTACTCCATGAATAACTCAAGCAAAACAAAAAACCCAAAAAAATAATAATATTGATGTGGTTGCCAGTAATATGATTGTGTTTACAGTTATTTTACTGTCAACGACAGTAATATAATTACGTTGAATTGTCAACAAATCAAACAAAATTGAAAAAAAAATAACAAAAAAAAAATTAATAATAATATTACGTTAATTTACTGTCAACGACGAAACAATTACATAAATGCATGTATTGTCAACAGCATTACAATTACGTTAATGTACTGTTATTGGCAGTATAATTACGTTAATCTACTGTCAGTGACAGCACAATTACGGTCAACGTTTAGCGGCGGGCAAAAAAAAAAAAACTGGAAAGAACACTAAAAATAATCAACGCCGAAATCCGGCGGCAAAAAAAAAAATCGAAAAGTCAACACCGGAATCCGGCGGCAAAAAGAGATTTGAAAAAAAAAAGTCAAATTTGGATTTTTGTGGTCAAAATTGGATTTTTGTATACAAAATTGATTAAATTGGGTTACAATTAAGGATTGCGTATAAAGGGTTGGGGTAATACTTTCATATACATGGATGTTTCCTTTATTTATTAGAAATATTAAAGGGATGGGCTTATTGGTGAAAGAGATATGACCCATAAACCTATAATAATAAAGTTGTTTGGTTAGGGGCCTATGCACAAAAACCCATTTTAAAAAAAAGCGAATGGCAAAAAGGTCCATCACATGGGACTTAAATGCATTTTGGTCCACAAAGAAAACAGTCTCTCAATTAAACTCATCCCTATGTCTCTAGTCTAAAATACCCTCCATAATATAATTCTTATCAATTCCATCCATTATGATCTAATTTTCTTAATATTACACATTGAACCCCGGATTTAAACAAATATATCACATTAACCCCCAAAATATTTTTTTTTTCAGAAAATAATTTTTTTTCCGGCCAGATTTCGGTGTTGACCGTCGGAGACCGCCGATATCTGGCGTTGACTTTTTTTTTTTTTTTTTTTTTTTTTCCTGAAATTTTTTTCCGGCCGGTCTCCGGCGTTGACTTTTTTTTTTTTGGAATTCTTTTTTTCTTAGAAAAAAATATTTTAATTAATATTACTGTTTTGACTACTAAATTACTGTCTCAGACAGTAATATTACTGTTTGGAACAGTAATATTATGAATATTATTTTCCCGAACAGTAATATTATTAATATTATTGTCTAAGACAGTTAAATTACTGTTGGAGACAGTAACTTAGCAGCCAAGGTTGTAATATTAATTAAAATATTTAAAAAAAAAAAAATCAATTAACAGTTAAATTAATGTCTCCAAGAGTTAAATAACTGCTGGAGACAGTAATTTAGCAACGAATACAGTAATATTAATTAAAAATATTTTTTTTAAGAATAAAAAAGTGAATTAACAGTTAAATTATTGTCTCCGCCAGTTAAACAACTGCTGGAGACAGTAATTTAGCAACGAATACAGTAATATTAATTAAAATATTTTTAAAAAAAGTCAATTAACAGTTAAATTACTGTCTCCGACAGTTAAATAACTGCTGGAGACAGTAATTTAGTAGCAAAGACAGTAATATTAATTAAAATATTTTGGAAGAAAAAAAAATAGTCAATTAACAGTTAACTTACTGTCTCCGACAGTTAAATAACTGCCGGAGACAGTAATTTAGCAGCCAAGACAGTAATATTAATTAAAATATTTTTTTTAAGAAAAAACAAAATTATAAAAAAAAAAAAAAAAAAGTCAACGGCAGTTGATCGGCCAGAAAAAAATTTCAGGGAAAAAAAAGTTTTTCAAAAAAAAAAAAAAAAAAAAAAAAAAAGTTAATGGCTGCGACGGGTGGTCTCCGGTGGTGGCGGGTCAAAATTGTGGTCAAAATTGAAATTAGAGTTAAAATTGGTTAATTGATAAAATTGGGCTAAATTGGGGTGTAAATCATGAAATTGGAATTGAATTGGGTTTCAATGAATTGGGGGTAATTTTGGTATATATAAAAGGATTTTCCTTATTTGCAAATAAGTTTGAATGAGTTGGATTTATTTGAAAGACAAAAAAGTTGGATGTCCCTCTTTTAATTAAGTGCCCTTGTCATGGGCCTATTTGCCATTTGCCCTTTAAAAAAAAGATCTTAATTTTTTTTCTTTTAAATAAGCTGTTGGAGAGAAAAATTTTTTTTTTTTAAAGTATCTCTACTCCGCATTTTTATTTAAGATCTTATAATGAGTAAAAATAGAAAATAAGCTCATTATCCAAACACTCTAAAAATTAATCCTAAAAATAAGATGTAACAACTTATCGGCTCTAAAAAAACTTATCTGACGTAAGAGGGTGTTTGACTAAGCCTATAAAATGTTAAAACTTATAAGATGTTTTAGAGCTTATAAGCTTTTCCAAAGTGTTTGGTAAATTTTTAAAAAAAGATCTTTATTTTTTTTTTAATTAATAAGTTGTTGGATAGCAAATAAGATTTTTTTTTAAAAAGTACATCTATCCCACAATTTTATTTTAAAATCTTATAATGAGTAAAAATAGGAAATAAACTAATTATCCATACACTCTAAAAAATAATCCTAAAAATAAGATGTAACAGCTTATCAGCTCTTAAAACATCTTATCAAACGTAGGCGCTTATCAGTTGTTTAAAATAAGCTTAGTCAAACACCTTCTAAGTAAGTATTTATTTTTCTTTTTTTTTTTTAAATTGTTTATAAACTCAACGAAATTAGAAAATGTAGCATGGTTATTATATAAATATGGATTTTAAGCATTGAATGATTGATATTTGTTTGTGGATGCTTATAATTTGGTTGAATTTGGTCGTTTATTTTTTAGTTTTCTTCGTGTGGTATTTCGATATGTAGATGTTGATTTGTTTTCAAATTTCGACATCTAACATGTTGAAAATTTGTTAAAGTTCGACAACTTTTTGTCGATATTTTCGACATTTTCAACATTTTAATGTCGAAATTTTTAAACAAATCGACAAGAAGTTGTCGATTTGTTTAAAATTTTCAGCCTCTCAACATCGAAATTTTTGAAAAATCGATAACAAGTTGTCGAAATTTAACGGTTTTTTTTCTTTTCCTAATTTGTTGAAATTGTTACATGTGTATTTATTTATATTATTTTCACTACTTGCAGTGGAACCACTGATCCATTTTCGTTAACTGTTTCATTTTTTATTGTTTTGTTTTTCCATTTCTTGAAATTGTTCCCAATGATTAACTAAAGCCCAAGTTTATTTTAGGCTCAAAATTAAATGAATTTATTATATAAATAGTTCAATTAGAAATACAGGTATATCAATTAATTATTCTTTTATACTGCAGAATATTTTGCTTACATTCTCTCCATATTTTTCTCTTGGGTCTGGACACACATAAGCATTAGCGGTAGGGATGACAATTTGACCCGCTTCAATGGATTCCCGCCCCGCCTCGAAATATGGGGTGGGATTAGGGATTGAAAAAAAAAATGACAGGGTGCGGGGATGGGACGGGTTTGTAGGTACCCGGCCCGTATCTAATTGTTCCATTCCCTACTATCCACGGAGAAATATTATCAATCAAAGGACCATAAAGACTTATAGCTTTCAAAAGCGCCGATGTAAAATAGTTATGGATCATCACCCCATTACGAAAATATTTGCTTTACAAAACTTGCCGAGAGAGAGCCCCCCTTATATACCAACCACATAAGTTTCCCGTGCATACAACTTTTAACTTGGATCAACTTCTTAATACCCAATCTGCCTTATTCTACAGGTCGACATATTCTGTCCCACTTGACCTAATGATATCGCGCAGCTCCATAAGAACATTGCCATAAGATGCTCAATCCTATTAAGGACTGATTTTGGAACATATGAACCGGCAAGTGTGTAAATTGGTACGCTAGACAAGACTGATTTAATCAAGGTAATTTTCCCGCCAAATGAAAGTAATCGAGCTTTCAAACCATCAAGTTTCATACGGATCTTATTCACTAGAAATTCATAATTATTCGCCTTGTTACGACCCACCAATCCCGGAATGCCGAAATAAAGGATCAGACGAATCTTTCCTAACGAGATCTCTTTCTTTAAGTTGCTAGTTAACATTTGTTGAGCCAGAATGAAAAGCATTAGAGATAATGGGTCCCACTGCTGAACCCCTCGATACGATCGAAAATGACCACAATCTCCCCATTAATACGAAATCCATAGCCAATGCTGCAAATATTTTGATAGATTAGATCACAAGCCTGGTAAGAAAATCCAAATGCTTTCATGGCTCGAAGTAAAAACCTCCATTCCAAGCGATCGTAAGCTTTAGCCATATCCAATTTAATCACCATATTGCCTCCGTCCGAAGCTCTGCATATTTCCCATAATCTCTTGAGCAAGCACTATATGTGTAGTAATACTGCGACCTTTTACAAAGCCAGCTTTCTCCTCATCGATAATATTAGGAAGAATTTCAGCCATCCTAATTGCCATGATTTTAGATATTATTTTTCCATAAAAGCTCCCAAGAATTATAGGATGAAAATCTCATATCTCAGCTCTAGGAGGGTTTTAATGAACCCCGAGGAAAGATATCCACCTTTGAAGAAGTTTGTAATTACCGCCATAAGATCACGTACCTTCGATATATTCTAGCACGATCGATAAAAATAACCCATAAATCCATCCTCACCCGGGGAACTATTTGGGTTAAGACTTCAATGGCCTCTTTAACTTCCAACTCCATCGGATAATTACAAATCTCCTCGTTCATCTCACTAGTCACCGTCGGATTAGTATGAACAAATAGCTCCTCGTCGATAAAATATGGAGATCCACAGAAAAGCTCCCAGTAAAATTCCGCCACCACCTCCGCTACTTCTTTTGCTAGATTGGGTCCGAGTACCATCTCGCTTCATTAAAGATATCTGTTGTTTCCGCCGTCTTTCTTTAATTGAAGCGTGATAGATATTTTTGTTTCTATCACCATCTTTAGACCAAGCAATCCTCGCTTTCTGATAATCAAATTTTGCTTCCCATTCTTCAACTTGTAAAAGCTCTCTTTTAACCGTCAAATAATCCTAGAAAACATTCTCATCCCATGTAACTTGCAGTAGTTGACGTTCCAAACTTTGAGAACTTTCTTGATTTTTTTTGTTAAAAATAATATTTAGATAATATATACACACACATATATATATATATATATATCGGAAATGCTATTCGCGGCTGCGTTTTTGCTATTCGCGGCTCATAAAAAAAAACCCCTCTCTCTCTAAACTTTCAAAAGCCAAAAACCGCAAATAGCAAAAAAAAAAAAAAAAAATTCGAAAAAGAAGAAATCAAGCTCGAATAGCCATTGGGTTTCGATTTTTTGAGGTAATTTCGACTAATTTCCGTATAATATGCATTGCCCATGTCGTTTATGCAACCAATTTCATGTTTAAAGCCCCTACAAATCGAATTGTAGGGGCTTTTTTATTTTCGGCCGTAATGAACTGCACGCCCAAGTTGGGAAATTGAAGTTTGAGTCCTCATTTAAAGGAACGATTATTGGAACTCAAAAAAAATGCAGCAAATGCTTCCTATACCCTGTCCTAGAGGTGC
>NW_012192997.1:608870-737364 GCF_000504015.1 Erythranthe guttata | reverse complement strand
ATCTACCCTTATGTCAATTAACATAATTATTCTCAATTATTCATTTTTTCTCTCTTTCCATAACAATAATCTAATTCCTTCCTTAAAATTTGCTTCTAAATCCCTAAAAATTTGCTACCAAATAAAAAAATGATTTTTTTATTTCTTATTTTTTTATTATTTTCGAATTTTATTTATCCATTATTTATTTATTTATTTTTTTAATATTTTTTTAATAAAAATATATTTTTAAAAATTTTTTTTTCAAAGAAAAAATTGAAATTCTTTTCTCGACAGATTTACAAAGCCGAATATGACTATAGTTGAATATGACTATATGTGACTATATTAACTGTAGTCATATTATTTTTTATATTGCAGTTTTTCACTTTTTCAACTTAACAAATTCCGATTATATAGTGTGGTATAGTCATGTTCACCAAATTATATAAAAAAACGAAGGTTCCTTATTGTTTACGAAAACAATCCAATCAACATCCACACAAAAAAAATCACAATTTGAATCTAGTTATTAGAAGTCAACTTCAAAACGATAAAATAGAACATATTCGAATATGACTACCGTCGTATTCAACAATAGTCATATTCGAATATGACTACAATCATATTCAAACAATACATAAATATGACTATAATCATATTCGAATATGACAATAGTCATGTTACTGCTACTGTTCAGATCTGAAAATACAATTTTCAGATCTGAAAAAAAAAAAAAAAAAAAAAAAAAAAAAAAAAAAAGAGAAATCGAGAAATACATAAATATGACTATAGTCATATTCGAATATGACTAGTAATGTTACTACTTCTGTTCAGATCTAGAAAAAAAATCGAAAAATACATAAATAAAGATAGAAAAATAACGAGAGAGAGGGATGGGAGTTGACGAGGTCTTCATACACAAAATCACCCTGGCATATCTTCACCCCAAACGACCCTCCATACTTCAACATAATCATCAAGGTTGGCGACATGATGTGCAGCACTACAAAAAACATGAGAATGTGACTACTATGTGAATAATTCTGCTGAATGAATCTGCACTATTCTTTAAATGCAATTCATATAATATTATGTGAATTTATTTCAGTCACAACAAACACATTGAAACTTACACTAACATATCAAGTAACGCAAAAAAAAAAATTACAATAAGATCACAATTTGAATCATATTATTAAAAGTCAACATGAAACGATAAAATGGAACATATTCGAATATGACTATAATCATATTCAACAATCTTTAAATTAATAATAAGAAAAATAAATAAAGCACGTCAATTGTAGTGCAGCACCGTACCACTAAACCAAACCATTGTGAAAAAACAAAAAATCATCGTAAAAAATATAAACTAATAAAATAAATAAAGATCTTGCAAATAAAAAAAGAATAATGAACATGAATATGTCACCTGACTCCGGAGCCGCCGCTCGAAGACAGAGCCGAGCTTATGAGCCCGGATAGCCTGCAGAAAGTCAGCCAACGGCTGTGATTCGGCAGACAATTCCTTCACGGCACGAGATTGATCCTCGTGTTCACGCTCATCGCCACTCATAGTACCGCGGCGCACCTTATCACTTCCCTCCTCCTTCCTCGATCTACTGGCGGAACTCTGCACATCGGAGTTTTCCTTCGTCGCCTCCTCTCTTCCGCCGTCTGACTCAACTAAATCGGTCGAATCGGTCGAATCGGTTACAAAACACACACACACAGATACATTTCACACACACACACACACAGACCCACATACAAAGTTAAGAAGAAATAGTGCCACACATACACATATACAAAACACACACACACACATATACAAAACACACACACACAGAGATACAAAACACACACACACGGATACATTTCACACACACTTTTTAGTTGCAATATTTCACACACACATACAAAACACACACACAGACCCACATATCCATACGCATACGACAATATGAGTTTTTGGGGAGGTTTGACGGCAGAACCCTAGGCGGCGGCTGTGATCGGTGGTTGGGTGATTGGATAATGGCGGTGGTGCGTAAAGAAGGGAGGAGGGCGGCGATGCCGGTAGAAATCTCGAAGGAGAACGGCCGCACTGGTATAAATCTCGGTGGATAGCGGCGGCGGTTGTGCTCTGCAAAGAAAAAAAAACAAAAAAAAAAGAAGAAGAAAGAGAACAGAGAGAGCTCTGCAAAGAAAAAAAAGAAAAAAAAAAGAAGAAGAAAGAGAAGAGAGAGAGAGAGTAAACGTGGGAGAGTGTGTGTGAAAATGAGGAATAAAATTAAAACCCTAACTCATAGGGGTATTTTAGTCTTACCATATCTGATAAGAGGGGTCTCACTAATTTAAATTGGAATTTGGGTTATGGAAAAAGTCTTTAAAGTCAATTGGGTTTAAATCAAAATATTTTCCAAAAGAGGGGGTATTGCATATTTCCCATATATATATATATATATATATATATATATATATATATATATATATATATATATATATATATATATATATATATATATATATATATATATATATATATATATATATATATATATATATATATATATATATATATATATATATATATATATATATATATATATATATATATATATATAGAGACAGATATATATATATAGAGTAAAGACAGTAATATTAATTAAAATATTTTGGAAGAAAAAAAAATAGTCAATTAACAGTTAAATTACTGTCTCCGACAGTTAAATATATATATATTTAGACCTTATTTACCAGTGCGTTTTCTTCACTGAAGTCCTTCGAAAATTTCCCACAAACAAATTCTCAAAAAAAAAAAAAAAAAAATTTCCACAAAATAATTATTTTGTAAAATAGAATATTTTGGATAATATTTAGTTTAGGCCATTCAGTGTACGTGGAATGTTTAACATGTGTTCAAAAGTAATAAATTGTTGCAAGCAAAGTCTTTAAGAAATACGTGGATATAATATCTCAATAACCCGCTACGGGTTTAATGGATGTTCGATATATTATGATTCATGTTGGTTCGACAGAAGACGCAAAGCAGGCTTTGTCACAAATTAAAGTTCTAATAATTAAGGTTCATACGAGCTTAATTATTTTGTTTATTCCGATATATGGACGCGTAGATTCAAGGCAGCAAAATACAGCAGTATGGTTACGGTTTGAATTCGTCTTTCAGACCTTCCTATGAATAATTAAGCAGATTATCATAGACCTTCCAAACTATATATTTGGTCATTATTGCAATATATCTATATTTTTCATGCTTACATAAATAGAAGAAGAAAAAAAAAAGATTTTTCCGTTCACTTCAAATTAAACTGCTCGAGTAAACTGCAAAATGTACTCATGTGTAATCTCTAAATAGCAAAAAAACCCCTGTGATAAATAAACTAGCAAAAACCCCCCTGTGAAATTTAGTCAAAGGCAAAAACCCCCCTGGTTGACTTGTGTGTTGCTCACTCGCGGGTTGTGCGACTGGGAGTTGGTTTTTGGACGTGAAATGACGAAATTGACCCTTAAAATGTATTTATATGTATATATATTTTCTTTTTAATTTGATTGTTTAAAAATTAAAATATTGTTAAAAAAATAGTAATTAAGTAAATTTGAAAAATTATTAAAAATTTGTTAATAAAATTAAGTATATATTTTTTAAATACATAATAATGAAATTTAAGTTTTCTTTTGATATAGGGATAATTTAAAATATATACAAAAATTATATGATAATAAAAATAGAAATAAATTAAAGTCTCCATTGTACCTTTATAATTAAGATATAACAAAAATAAAATAATTAAAATATTTAAAAAATATAAGATTTTATTAATTGCAAAATCCCGGGGGTATTTGGGTCTTTTTATATGAAGTCAACCCTCAAATGAGTAATGGGCCGAGTGTGCTATTTAAATAATTTCACAGGGGAGTTTTTACTAGTTTATTTATCATAAGGGGGTTTTCGCTATTTAAAGATTACACAGGGGTACTTTTTGCAGTTTACTCTAAACTGCTCCGATATGGAAGAAATTTATTGAATGTATAAATAGTAGAGTGTCTACCACATATTCTCAAATTTGTGAAAGCATCTAACAATTAACACAAGCATAATTTCAGTTCCATACACTTTGGAACATATGTCCCCACTTAATTCTAAACTACACAAAATAAAACATGTCTTTAAAGTTGAATTAATGTAGGATCAAAAAAATGAACTAGAAGAATAAAAAATGTTGCTCCAATCCAGCATCCTTGTAACTAACTATACATACACATATATATAGATGATGATGAAGATTTATGAGAATGAACTAGAAGTGCATGACCATTGGTGCAAACCTAAGCAGGCGATCCAAAGCATTGACAGTGAATTTCCTGGCGAACAAGTAGCAAACATTTGTGGGATTCCCGTTGTAGAGACACTGCTTCCCTGTTCTCATCCGGTACAACATGTCCGGGGATATATCCGTCCTTATAAATTTCAGAGGGTGGGGCCCACCTCTTGACCAGTCAACCCAAGTCAAAGTCCTGTTCGCATTCTTTGTCGGGAATTTCTTGGTGATCATGGTTGGCAAGTAGTGCTCGTCGGAGTAGCATGCGGGTTTGCAGTACTTTTTAAAAACAGAGTAGTAAATGCGATCGGCTATTACTTCAACGGCCAATTCTCTATCCATCTCGAACCACTGTGCCCCTTTTCGCCAGTCCTCCAAAGTCACGTAAGGCATCATGTGGCTGTCGTATCTGCCTCGGCCCACCGGGCCCAGCAAATCGTACGACTCCACAAACGAGGTGGTTGATTCCATCAGGTAATTGTATATGGTTTTGAAGTTGAAAAGTGGGATGCATGCCTCTGATAACAGGACGAATCTTTGGTTTGATACATCCAGTAATGCGTTTGCTAATAGACGCCGTTCTGCTTCTATCATACTGAATTCCCCCCATGCTACCTCCTGCATATTATCGTCGAATAATTCTTATGTTGTTTTTTTATTATCTAAAATCCCATTGATCCAGAGAAAAATGCAAACAATGTAGAGCATACTAATAAAAATTATAGATTTATTCTTTTAGAAAATTGAAATAATATATACTTCATCATATCGATCCTTTTCCCGTCTGTCCTATTGAAATGGAACATTATGTTTTTATGTTTTTGTTGTATAGAGAATCTTAATGAAGAGCATCAATACCTATTTTTCCCATTTGGAGTTGTTGTAAAGAAGAAAAGAATTGGTAAAAAGTTGGACAGCTCTATATATGCAATATCTAGAGTGGAGTCAAAGAAATGTGCATCAAAAAGTTGCACATTAATTCCCATTAATCTTGTATCAAAAAAAACCTATCTTTTGTAACGAAACGACCAACAGAATCTAGACATGTATATAATTAATCAAACAAACAAGTATACGAGGTACGATCTTAGTCTAAATTTATATATAATTAGTCTATAAGTAAAGAGTTGACTTGGAACTTACGAGGTCAAGTGAGATATTGATATTACAAATCTATAATAACTAGCTTAGTACTAAGGAAGTATTAAACTAAACAACCGACACATTGTAATTAATTAGAGCTCATTCCGGGGCGTCCACAAGTTTTTTTTTTTTTTAATTAATGGTAATTAATCTGAATTAATTCCATTGGCATAACTATGAACAACTAATTAGACACTTGAAATTCCAACGTCCAGATTCATAGATCACAACTAATTACACCTTTATTTCAAGAATTCAAAATTTTAAATAAAATTCGAAAAAAGATATATAAATTAAATAATGTTTATTATTGAAAGGAGAATGAAAGAGAGAGAGAGAGAGAGAGAGAGAGAGAGAGAGAGGATACCTTGCTGGGAATTCTGCGGCCATAAAAAACGGAATCAGGAGGGACGGTAGCATTATAGGATGGTTGAGAATGAACATAAATGGAAAACAAGCCTTGATGACCTCTGAAGAATAGCTCCCAAAGAGGAGCCATTGGCAAATCCCTTTTAGCCAAAAACATGAATGCTACTTTTGGTGTACGTCTGAATGGATATTCCCTAACCTTTGGTTTCATTGATGCTCTCCATATCAATTCCTCCTCCTTCATATCATGCATCACATTTGGTGTCGTCAAATACTCCTCCAATCCTCCCCCACGAACCGGCGGCGGTGGCGGTGGCGGTTGTATGATTGTGGCTGGCGGTGGTGGTGGTGGTGGATGAACGAGATGTGGTCGTGCTAGAATATTACTGGTGGTGGAGGAGGAGAATTGCTTGAGTTGTAGATTTGAAGGGATGTCTTTGAGATAGAAACTAAGTGTAATCCCAATGACTAAACCCGAACCGAAAAAGAGGAAATAAACAACCAGGTTTTGAAGATAGGCTTGTGATGTGTGAAGCATGGCGGATTGTATTAGCTGCTGATGATGCTCTTCCTGCTGATGATGATGCATATGTTCTTTCTTCATTTTTTTACAACTATTATTTTTTCAAACCAAATTTATTATATTTATAAACAAGTGGTCAATTTAATTATTGTATTAATTAATCAACTTTGTGTGTGTGTGTGTGTGTGCAGAGAAATTAAAGCAATTTAAAGACTATTGTAAGGCACAAGAAGCTTCAGGCTGTTATCCTTCAAGATTCCAGAATTCAAATAAGGGAGGAACCCCTTTTTGTTTTGTTGTTTTTTTTTTTTGGTTTTGTTTTGTTTTTTCAATCAAACATGGGATACCAAGGATCATTCATTATATAAGCGTTGACGTAATTAATTACCTGCAGTTGCATAAATTATTTATTTATTAATAGATGAACTAATAATATATATATATATATATATATTCATATATATATATATATATATATATATGAATAGAAGTAAATATTTCCTTTGGACTATCATATGACCATATATAAATAAATAAATAAATAAATAAAGTAAGAAACATTACCAATATGTATTGTGTTCATTGAAATCCACTGCAAGTGTGTGTGATTTCATGGAGGAATGATGAAATAAGTTTGATGGAGAAACAAAGTATCAAAGAGGGATTTGAAATGGGAATTAACAAGATAAATGATAAGAGGAAGGAAAAGAGAGAGGGAGACAAAAAGATTAGTTATGTTGGTGCCAAGTGGATTTCAAACGTCCAAACCTTTGCTTTCCCTCCTTATTTTCAGGAACACTAAATGTCATTTCTATTGTGCCTGTCTTTTTTTTTTCTTTTTTCTTTTTTTTTTTAATAATTTTATTGTTAATTAGAAAACAAAAATCACCTCTAAAATTTGTTTCACTTATTCAAAAAACAAACTAACTAATGAAAGTATAAATTTGAGCTCATTTCTATGTACAATGAGTACATATCAAAATTAAATAATTAAATTTGAGTTCATTTCTATTTTGTAAATTTTTATTATAATATATATAATTTATAACACCAACATAATGTGAATACAAAAATTAAATAATTTTTTTAACAAAATGAGCTTGATGAGCTCTTGAAATTCGACTTGTGCTCGAGCTTAATCTCGCCAAATTTGTCAAACTCGACTCGTTCACACGCCTATGGACAACACATTCCTTTTAGAAATGAGCATTAAAATCATCTTCCCCAAATTATTATGTACTTAATACTTAATTATGTCGACAAAATAAAATTGTGAAAGTGTAGTTACTCGTAAGGGTGACCTAGTTGGTGGAGCAAGACATCATGAAGTCAAATGATCTTAGTTCGAATTTCACTTGCAAAGGCTTTATAGATGAAGATTGTCACATAGAGTTTATGCCTAGTGTAATTTACATCTCTCATATGGCCGGTTTAAATGTTATTGCAATAACAGTAGAAGTTTACGCATTGCACCTATTTTAGCTTGTACTATTCCATTGGTTCCAAAATAAATGTCATTTTGGGTTGTCAGCACATAATAGAAAAAATAATAAGCATGCGTGGATTTTGGGAAAAAAAACATACAGTGTGACAAAAATACCCATGTCATTAAAATTCCTTGCGTGATGCGTGCCTTGTATCCAATGTTCATTGTGAAAAAATCACTGCCAATAATTTTGTAAGTTCCTTGTCAATATAATTAACCGTCAGTTTTCAAGTAATTCACATGTTCAGTGCTAATTCTCAAGGTCAAAATGGGAAGTTCGTTCCGAGTTAGCTGCCAATATTTGAAAGTTCATGTTCTTCTTTTGTTAAAATACTCTATTTTCAAAAGTCCATGCCAATTTTCGAAAGTTAAATACCTATTCTTTGGTTTGTATGTTTTTTATTTTTATTTTATTTGTTAAGTTCACTGTTATACTTATATTTTATTTTCAAAATACTCAATGTTTACAAATTCATGGTCATGTTATCTAATTTGCAATACTAATAATTTTTAGCCAATTTTCACAAGTTTAGAGTCATTTTTTGTCATATTTGTTGTGGTTAATTGTCATCAACGTTTTCTACATAAGTTACACTTGGAAATCAGTAATGAAGAAAACAAAAGGCTAACAACAGCCAATGAACATCTCATAACCGAAATAATGAAAAACAAAAACGAATTATAAAACATATAATTATACAATGTCGATACAAAAGAAGGCATTAAATGACCTCAAAACACAAAGAAATGATAAAGAATACTTGGACGGATCTGAATTTTCTCTACGCCTAAAACATATTTGAAAATTTATAAATTTCCAATGTCAAAATTAAACATGAATTTTTCGAGGCCCAAAATGATATATCGAATAACCCAAATTCGATATAGCTCATTGTTTTGCTTCACAAAGAGCTTTAGAGATGAAGTTAAATGTAAAATGGAAAATACATATTTTAATGAAGTTGTACAAAATAAAATTACTTTGTAAATGATATATATTTTTTTTTATGAGAAAAATTTGAAAATGATTATTAATAAGGAAAAATATGTTTATACCCTTGTCCCCTATTTAATGTTATTTTGCTAGGCTATATTAGGGATTAGCTATTTATTGTTGTTTAGAAGATTGTTGTTGAAAAAGAAAAAGGAAATTAAAAGAGGAGAGAAGAAAAGGGGGGTTTGGCGTGACTGACGGCTCTACCAAATAGACAAACAGCTCGACTTCCACTCTCTTTCTCTCTCTACCCCATTCTTTCCGTTTTGGCTATTTTTTCCCTTTCTCTTTGTTTTTCCATTAGGCGGCTCAGAGATCTGGCTCACTCTACAAATCTCAGCTTGGTAATCAAACTTCAAACCCTTCCCCCCTTTCTCCATCCTTCCCTCCATTTTTTTCCCTTATTCTCTCTCTCTCTCCCTCTCTCTCACTCGTACACACAATTGGTAATTTCTACTAAGATCCACTCCGATGTTGAATTTGTTTCCATTTTTTCCTTTTCCCCTTCCCATTTTCAATTATTTAATCACAGTTTTATCTAAAACCCATAAGTAAACTTGACCTTGGATTTCACGCTCTTGATCTGAGCCGCTGCTTATGAATTTTCCGGTACAAATCTCTCTCTCTCTCTCTAAATGTGAAATTGAACGCTGAATCTGATTTTATTGTTGTTTTTGTTGTTCTTTGAATTGACATATGGGTTTAATTAAAACAGAGAGCAGCTGATCATGGAATAGCTGCAGCTGGCAATGTGATGGATTGGGGTGTCAGCACTACATATAATAACCACCAGTCCCTAAAAGGTTTTCATTTTCTTTATTTATTTATTTATTTATTTATTTTTGAATGGGGCTTTTTGTGATGAAACCAGTGTTGATTGCTTGCCTTTTCTTATTGCCGCCCCTTCTAAATTTCCGTTTGTTCTGTAGAATTTATCATCTCTCATATTATTTGCTCCTCTGTATTGTTCTTATTCCGGTTGCGATTGTTCTATTTTTCGGTTAAGATTATTAAACCAAGTGTGGTACCCACCCGGGGTACTGTTGCTCCAATTAGCTTACTTCCATTGCTGTTAAAATAGTGATTTCACGTTAATCTCTTCAAGACTACTGTAATGGTGATCACTGATCAGGACTATCTTGCCTTGTTATTTTTCCTTCTTTAAGTCCTAGTCTTTTAACGGACAACAAGAATGGTGATTAAATTTTACACTTCCATGTCCTTGTGATTTTGCTGGGAAAAGCAAAAGTTCCGTACTAATTCATGCACACACACACACACATATATGTGTGTGTGTGTGTATATATATATATATATATATATATATATATATATATATATATATATATATATATATATATATATATATATCACTGGGAAGAGTGGTTTTGGGATGTGGTGGTGTAGTTAAAAAAGTTTAGCAACAAAAATCAAGTGAACGTGCAGCAGTTGCACACTTTTAATCATAGTGACTGCATGCAGATTTTCTACGATTTTCACACTTATTTTTTAACAAAAGAGATATTGTTGTGGAAACATTTCTTGTGATATCAGAAAAAAATCATTCTATCAAGATCAAATGTATTTGCAACCAAATACCTTATAAATGTTGTACTTTAATTTTTTTCGTCAATGATGATATTATTTTCTGTTTATTATTTGTAGCTGATATGGATCCGAAGTCTGTGAACGTAATGAATACAACAATCATCCCACAGAGTGATCCAATTGATATCGGCTTGGGTTCTATGGAGAAGGGAAATAGTGTTAAACCAAGGAAAAAGACAATGACTTCTGTTTATCTCAAATATTTTGAAACAGCGCTTGATGGCAAGAGTAGAAGGTGCAAATTCTGTGGACAAAGCTATTCTATGGCCACTGCAACTGGTTATTTTCTCAACTGAAATTTTCTCCTATTTATTTATTTTCCCTTTCCCCTCGAGTAGTTAACTATATGTGCATACTGCATCTGGAGTATCTCACTGTTCGACACATGTAGATGGCGAGAAATAGTCTGTTGTTCATTCGGATGTTGGTTCTAGTTCACATGCAGGGTTCGCTTATACTTTGTCTTTGACCTAATTGAACAGCCACATAAACTGTGTTTCCAATCGAGCATTTTTTTTTCAGGAAACAAGTTTCTGTTAAATTTTTTACCGGAAATTTGACTAGTTACTGACATATTTGGTGAAGGTAATTTGGGGAGGCATCTGAGCAATCGACATCCAGGATATGAGAAGATGGGGGATTCTTCAAACAGTCATGCTCCACAGCCTGTCACAGTTGCTAAGAAACCTCAAACTCTTGTTAAGGTTCCTACGATGGAACTCGATCACTTGAACTGGTTGCTCATTAAGTGGCTCCTTGTAGCTTCTCTTCCCACTTCTACTTTGGCAGAAAAATGGCTGACTAATGCATTTAAGTTCCTCAATCCTTCAACTGAGCTTTGGAGTGGAGAAAAGTTCCAAACAGTGCTGCGTGAAGTCTTCAAAAGCATGCAGGAATCAGTGAGGTTGATTGTTGAGCAAGTTTCTTCCAAGGTTTCTGTCACTCTTGATTTTTGGACTTCTTACGAACAAATACTGTACATGAGTGTTACATGTCAGTGGATTGACGAAAGCTGGTCCTTTCAGAAAATTCTTCTTGATATTTCTCACATTCCGAGCCCTTGTGGGGGTTCTGAAATCTATTATGTTTTGTTGAAAGTCCTAAGGTTGTACAATCTCGAGACTAAAATACTCTGTATTACCCATGATAATAGTCCAAATGCATTGCATGCATGTCATACGTTGAAAGGTGATATGGATAGTCAGAAACTGGATGGTTTTTGCTATATCCCATGTGCTGCTCATACTCTGAACTCAATCATAAACGATGGGTTAAGAACTACAAAATCAGTGATTTTGAAGATCAGGGAGTTTGTGCTGGAACTGAATTCGTCATCAGAAATCTCTGAAGATTTTGTTCAATTTACCGCAGCATATCAAGAAGGAAATTGGAATTTCCCACTTGATGCCTCAGCTCGGTGGAGTGGGAGCTACCAGATGCTTGATATTGCATGCAAGGTATGTGCACTCATCCTTGCCATGTCAATTTAAACAAATGTAAGATCCATGTAACTTTAAATGTATTTGAAATTTTATATGTATTGTAAGGACTTGTCTCTAATTTTTATTTGCGTTTTGAAATGTTTTGACTTCAGTCTTATGTTTAAATTAATTTTTACTTATTTAAAAGTAATTCTGAGTTTTAAAGCAATCCCCCATGATGTCTTTTGTGAGGTCGATACTACTGGCTATCCCGAAATTGAGATACTGATCAGGGTTGTAGAATTTGCAGTTATGGTGTTCAGTAATTTATTTTTTGGGCCACCCTGTTGAAATCTTGAAACCTTTTAGGAGTTCCTGTGTGTAAATATCAAATGTTGATTCGGCAGATTATCAATTGATCATGAACAAGAAGTTGCTTCATTTGACTTGTGTGGTAGCCCTTTTTACATATGACGTGCTTTCATACATATACCTGCAAGTTGATTTTATACATGGCACTCGAGAATGTTGAACATGTAATACTTTATCATGAATTTATAGTATCTTAGAGCAGTGTCTACATATGGATTTTACTTAATGTTAACGAAAGTGACACTTCCTAAGTGTAAGAGTGAGAGATTCTATGTTACAACAGTAGCGTTTTAATTAGTCATATTTGTTTAACGATGTATTTCTTTTGCAGGCTGGTAAGTCTATGGAAACGGTTATCAGGAAGTATGACGAACAACTGGGTAGTCGCTTGCTGCTCAACTCTGCCGAGAAAAATGTCGTTAATATTATGCATAAATATCTGGAGCCCTTCTATAAGACCATTAACAACATATGTAAAAACAAAGTGCTCACAATTGGAATGCTTCTCTTCTTCATGGATCATATTTCCGACACAATATTGGCGTGCAAAGACTCGAGGCAAACCCCAGATTGGCTTAAAAGTGCAGCCGAAGAAATGTATATCAAAGCCCAAAATTACAGTGAACAGGTTTGCAATGCATTCACATACATGACTGCAATTCTTGATCCGCGGATTAAAGTCGAACTCATTCCTGAGTACCTCAACTTAGAAAGCAATTTGGAGGAGTCAAGAAATCATTTCATTAGAAATTACTCGACATGCTATTTTTCATCAATAAGCAATTCATACAGCAATCAAGTGTCGGAAGATGGAGGAACTGCTTCATTTGCAGAGGAAATTGCACGTAAGAAACGAAGGGCAAGCATTAGTTCTGCTACAGACGAACTTACACAATATTTATCTGAAGCGCCAGTGCCTATGCCGACAGATGTTCTTGATTGGTGGAAAGTTAACAGTTCAAGATATCCACGCTTGTCTTTGATGGCTCGTGATTTCTTAGCAGTGCAATCAACTGCTGTATTGCCTGAAGACATATTCAGTACAAAGGGTGATGAAATTGATAGACAGAGATTCTCTACACCACAATACGAAACACAAGCTTTGCATTGTGTAAAATCATGGATGCAAAATGGAATCAAGCTCAAGTACAAAACCACAGAGATTGACTATGAAAGGATGATGGAATTGGCCGCAGCAGAGAGTAGCAGTAGAAGTTTTGAGAGGAAGCCAAAATCATGACTCGAAAATTGATGTGACAATTGACAAAGGAGATCCGTAATTTAGGCGAATTCTGTTTCTTACGCTGATATATGTACTTATAGATGCCATCAGATGTGAATGTAAAATTAGTTGTTGTATCTTTTGGTGGATCATCATCGGCATCAGCATCAGCATGTTTTAAAGGTAAATTGTATGTAAGGTGAATTGCATGCGCCATGCCGGTATAGATTAACATAGCTTTTTTATAATCTCTGTTTACTTTTATTGACAATTAATCACGCTGGTTTTCCGTGTATTGGAGTTTGGAGTGTTGGGGTAAACATATAGTAATCAGATAGCAACCATTGAACCAGACGTCTTTATTATTATTATTATTATTATTATTATTATTATTATTATTATTATTATTATTATAATATATTTACAATAATTGATTGACAGAGATTTATTACTTGTCAAACCCAACTTGTGAGAGAGGCAGCGCAAACATTGAATTACTCTGCTATGTATTTCAACATAGCAACCCCTCATATTAAATGCAATTCTTATCATAATTAATTGCAATTCCAACATATCATCATCAATAATCATCATCGCCCTGGAAAAGTTGAATAGTTTCAAGTTTGAACAGCAACACTAATAAATGGCAAGGATATAAAATCCAACAAGGCCTGGGAATTGAATATTAGAATTCCGGATTTTGTTGAAATGGATGATGAAACTGGTAATTGTGTGTTATGTGAAAGGTCTGGTGGTTTGTGTACTAATTCTTCAGCTGATCAGTCGTCGTTACCAACGTGCCTCTGCCCTCATACTTATGGAGGACCATCTTCTTATCACTTTGTATGCCCTAATGCTAATACTAATACTAATCCAGGTTTGTTTCTTTCTTTCCTCCCTCGTCAACTATCAGTTTATATGAATCATCTTCTTTAATTTATCTTTCATTATTTATATATGCTGCTGCATACCCATTTGATCATATATTATATATATCGACTTGTTGTTCCTTCAACTATGCGACTTTATAAAAAAAGTAACTTAATTAGCTTGTGATCATAGATCATAGTATAAGTCTATAGGATGAATACTGGAACAAGCTAAGATTGATTACATAACTAAGTCAATTAGTGTGAGTTTGATTAGATTATTGATGAACAAGTATCTTCATTTTCGAGAATACTATCTATATTTTGTGGAAGGAAGTTTGCCTATTACTATCTTTAACTCAAGAAAATCAAAAGAAAACTGAAAAGTGATTAGGGTATAATATATTGATTGACCCTAATGAGAGGCTTTTTTCTCTCATCTCCATGAACTTAGATTCAAGTGTTTTTTCCTCTTTTGAGTATAAGCTCACTTCTTCAATATGTATTACAAGTGAAGGCAACTCTATCCCGCAAGTGATGGGCTAGCAGTTGCAGTAAGTCAGTATGTGTTAATTGGTCTAGGTTTAAATCTCTTTGCCAACGATTGCTAGGTCGAGTTTGTCACATATGGTTAGTCTAGTGTGATATACGTCTCTTGTATGATTTGCAAGCTATTATATAAGAGTGCAACTTTATCTAATCCACCTATATGGTTGGTTGAGTGGGTTCCTTCGTTGTGGAAAAAAAGAAGTAAAGCCAACTCTAATATTTATGACAAAATTATCAAAAATCCTTTAAGCCCAATTCATAATTGTAAACTCTAATTTAACTTCAATTTCACAAACTTTGACCCTGAATTCGATGTAGATTTTTTTTGTTTTCTTCTTTATTTTTATTTTTTTTGAATTTTTTTCCGTCGCTCGTCTCTGTTATTGACTTTTTTTTTGAAGTTTCTTTTTTGTTTGTAATTTTTTTTCTACCGCTGATCGCCAATCTCTAGAGTTGATATTTTTTTTATTAGAATTTTGTCTTTTGAAAAAAATATTTTAGAAGCTTTTTTTTTTTTTTAATATTAACCTTTAGTTAATATTAATGCGTAATACATTAATATTAATTTTCTTATTTTTGAATACTAATGTATTAGACATTAATATAGTAACATTACTGTGTTAGACAGTAATATTAACTATATTACTATGTAACATAGTAATATATTGTGTTTATCGAGAAAGAGAAAAAAACGTTCAGAAGAAAAAAAATCAGAAAAAAGAAAACGAAAAGTCAGCATCGATAAACCGGTGGTGGCGGAAAATATTCAAAAAAAAAAATCGAAAAGAAAATTGAACTTCAAATACCAACGGTCAACCATGGTGAAGGGGACAAACATCAATTTTTTAAAATAAATAAAATAAAAAATAAATTAAAATAAATAAAAATAATAAAAAAGTCAATGTCGGTAACCGACGGTATCAGTCAAAATCGGGGTCAAAATTGGATTAAGAGACAAATTTGGTTAGATGGTGGAAATTGAGGTTAAATTAGGCGGGGCTGGGCATGGGTTCGCTCGGGTAATTATCGGGCATTTACCTACCCAACCCAATCTACCGATTTTGTCGAATATTGAAAAACATTATCGATTGAACCATTGTGGGTCAGATAATAGTTAGCAACTGACTTTGTTGGATAAAAAATGGGTCGATTGGTTGTTGTGGCCATATAATAATTGATTTTTTTTTACAATAATAAAATGTTATTCGATCAATCTTTTTATGAAAAGTTCTTTTCAAAAGATATTCAAAATTTTGTGAAACCTTGTGTTCCAAAAATATTAACCTAAAAATTAAGAATCCTTTTTTACTTAATTTCTACAATAAATAAATATATAAAGAAGAATAGGAAATAAAAATTATAAAATAAAATTGGTAAATTTTTATTTTGATTTTTTGACTTCTTTTACATGTTATTTTAACTTTTAAAAATAAGAATTACAGTTAAATATTTAAAAAAGTTTTTATTGTTAAAAAGGTCGGTTGGTCGGGTAATTATCGGCCAACTGACTTTTGAGCAAACTGAAAACTACTGACCGACTCATTTATACATGGGTCGGACGAAAAATTATCGACCTGTCTATATGAATCGGTTAATTATCGGTTATCGGCCATGAAAAATGGATCAAAGATAGGTTGATTGGCCGATAAACCCGATCCGTACCCAAACCTAAATTAGGGTCTAAGTGATGAAATTGAAGTGTATTAGAATTTGACGGATATTTTTGTATTGTATAGACCATTAGGCCTTATATGTCCTTTTATGTAAACGGGTTTATGGGTAGACTTCTTTGTTAATAAGTAAGCCACAATGAGTTTATCTATAAATGCCCCTTCGTCTTATTATTAAAAGTATTTTGGTATGGTACGGCATCACCATGGTAATTATTTTAACCATTATTTTGGTTATAACTCTCCGACCAAAATAGTTTTATAAAACGGTAATGTACCGTTACCGTTTAGTTCGTAGAAACAATTTTGTATATAACTGTAGAAAAACAAAATTCACCCGTACTAATATGAACTCCGTAGAATTTATTTCGAGACTCAATATCTTATGTAGAAGTAAGATCGAAACATCCAAAAAACAAGGAATCAAAGGGGTGGAACTGCGACTCTTTGTTTATAAAAAAACAAAAGATTTGGTATGTGAAGACGTCACGATTAATTGTGAAAATAGATTGATAAGTCGGGTTGAACGCACGGAATACTCCGATACGTTTGAAAAATTCTTAAGACACTAGAGAGAATAATCTTAATATTTTATTCAAAATCCGTCCATCAAAATAAAGAATATTGACAACCTATTTATAAATCCTAAAAAAACTCATTTTTTCCAAGAAAAATGACTCTATATGTAGAAGAAGAACGGGCTATACATTAAGATTTGTTTTTGTTTGTTTGTTGTGTGTGCGCGTAATATTACACCATTGTGACATGTATTCTGACGTCATTTTAGTTATATGAGATTTTTGGGCGGTACCACTGCCAACCGCAACTTGAAAACTTGCACTCCATTCAAATTTGAGACAATTAATCAATAGCTGTCCCACATTAATAATAATATATACTCTTCTTTTCGGTTGCCATTTTCTAAAAGTATGGTCTTATTTTGACTCTTAGACCATCAACATTATATATTTAATATTTATAAATTAATTAATATGCCGTACTCTTCTTCTTTCATCACTATATGTAAATTGTAATAATCCAATAACTGGAATATATCTATACACTTTACTACAAGTTATCGTCCCTCTTCATATATGTTGCTTCAAGTTTTAAATAATTCCCAAAGTTCCCCAAGTAATGAAACCAAAAAAAAAAAAGAAACTCGTTTCATTTTCATTCTTATTATCAAACCATATATCATATTCATTCTTATTCTCTCTCTCTCTACCTTGCATCAATATTAATAATAATCTCGTCCAGTTAATTACTGGAAAGTAAAAATTATGCCTCTTCCTATGCTCACCATCCTATTCCTGTTCATTTCTTTGCTATCAATAATATTACCATCCACAAGTTCTAAAACTACTTGTCTGCCCCACAACTACTCATGTAATCAATTAAATATAAGGCATCCCTTCTGGATCGACGGTCTACTACAAAATCAGTCGTCCAATTGTCGATCTACGGGATTCAACGTCACCTGTCATGAAAACAAGCCATTGATCAACATCAACGGCGATGATTTCTTCATTCGAGACATATTTTACAAAAACAATTCGCTTTTATTAGCTAAATCCAACGTTTTCGATGCTGGAATCCAGTGCCCGACTCCTCAGCGTAACTTTACAGTGGACGGGACTCCATTTAGTTACGGACCTGCCACATCAGATCTATTCTTCTTCTACAACTGCGCTTCTCCTTACGATAGAGAGACGTACGCCGTTGATTGTGCCAGCAATGCAAGCAGTCACTCTTTTGCCGTTTTTCATGTCGAACTTCTCAAGCACTGGAACTATTCCATCGCTTCTTGCCGGTGGGGCCCGGTCAATGCTCCTATAGAGGATGACGGTCTCGATAAGCTTTTGAGAATGAACTACACCACAATTCTCAAGAAGGGATTTGTTCTACAATGGCAATTAGGAACAAACAATTGCAGAACTAACTGTAGCGGTAGGCCGCGTATTTTGTCAATCAACCTCTCTGTTAAATTATTTCAGAAATCATTCCTCATTATATATCTCTTCATATCACCATTTTGTTTTGGTTTTCACATCGATCATTAATTAAAGGACAATTAGTGAATTGAATGCACAACATTTCCTCATTAACTAATTTTTCAGGTGATCATTAATTATAACTTATGGAGTTAGAAAAATCTCTTTATAACCCTTTTTTGTCCTCGGTTAAATGTATCACAGGCAGTGGATTAAATTTGGGGCTCAAGATTGGAATAGGTACTGTAACCCCCATATAGCAATATCAATTTATCTTTTGCTACACAATTATTTTCGTTTACTTAATTAATATCCGGCGCTCTATGATTGAGAAATTTGTTACAATTAATAAATAATTATGTTTTGCAGGAGTAGGAGCAGCTGCAGTTGGCGCCTTTGTAATGTTCATAGTTTTCATGGTGTATCATCGCAGGTACAAAAAACGATATGCGAGTTCATCTCTAGTAGTATCCCATATTGGATCTTCTTCTTCTACTTCTTCTTCATGTTTAACAAAAGATCTCAAAAAAGCTGGAATCCGTATCTTCGAGTACAGTGAGCTAGAAGAAGCCACAGACAATTTCAACCCCAAAAGGGAACTTGGAGATGGCGGTTATGGTGCCGTATACAAAGCCAAACTCCCAGACGGGCGCGTTGTGGCTGTCAAAAGATTATACGAAAACCACTACAGAAGAGTCGAGCAGTTCACGAATGAAGTCGAAATACTCACACGCTTGAAGCATCAAAACCTCGTTACACTTTACGGATGCACATCTCGCTATTCTAGGGAGCTTCTACTTGTGTACGAATACATCCCTAATGGAACATTGGCCGATCACCTTCACGGGCCCCGCTCAAATCTTTCTTGGAATAACCGTTTGAATATCGCAATTGAAACCGCAAGTTCTTTGGCCTACCTTCATGCATCCGACGTAATCCACAGAGACATCAAGTCTACTAATATTCTATTGGACAACAATTTTACTGCCAAGGTTGCGGATTTCGGTCTATCACGTCTTTTCCCAGCTGATGTAACTCATGTTTCGACGGGCCCACAAGGTACTCCGGGGTACGTGGACCCGGAGTACAATGAGTTCTATCAGCTTACAGAAAAGAGTGATGTTTATAGTTTTGGAGTGGTGTTGATGGAGCTTATATCATCGAAGCCGGCAATTGATATTACTAGGAAACGTCACGAAATAAATTTGTCGACGATGGCTATAAACAAGATACAAAACAATGAATTGGATGAACTTGTGGATAAAGAAGTTGGGTTTGGTTCATATAAAAAGGTAACAAAAATGATGATTGCTGTGGCGGAGTTGGGATTTCAGTGCTTACAGAGTGGGAGGGATATGAGACCAAATATGGATCATGTTTTGAATTGTTTAGAGGAAATCAAGAACAAGGATTATAGCATAATAGATGATGATGTATTCATGGATATTATTATTCCACCTCCTTAATTATGTTCAACACTAATTCAAAATGGTTGCTACTCAATCCCTAGACTACTTACTAGCTATTTTTCAACAACTGATCATTTTTCATATTTATGCCCCTCTTGAATTACCAAATCCTATATTTTCACCAAATCTCTCACTGTTCCACTAATTTACCATTTTGTTCACCAAATCCTATTTTTCCTATCAAATATAGAAGTGAAAACAAGATTTGGTGTCACTAAAACCATTTTATAATTAACAAATAAATGTTATTATATTAAGTTATTTGATGTGATTACCAGCCTATAAAAATATTTATAGTAAATATATTACTGTTAATTAATGAATTAGTGTTCAAAAGATAAATACATTTATTATTATTATTATTATTATTATTATTATTATTATTATTATTATTATTATTATTATTATTATTATTTGTGTTGTAATGTTTTTATGCAATAATTTATGAAATTATTGTTTTTGTGTGGTTTTATTATATGTATAATAATTTCAATTGATTTTCATTCATGTTTCAATAATTTTTTGAAATTTATCATAATTTTGAAATTATATAATCAATAAAATTATTATTTAACATGTGATATATAATCAAGATTTTGAAAATAAAATATAACAATTAACATTAAATACATAAATTTGTGACATATTTGGTGAAATGCCGTAGGAGACGAAACCAAATCATATTCTCTATAAATAGCAAAATAGTAAAAGTTTATTATTTTCGCATAGAATTTGATGGAATTGGTGGGAGACCAAATACACTATTTGTTTTTTTTTTTTTTTTTTTTTTTGAGTAAATTCAAGTCTATTACAAGGGGAAGTAGGGATGGGGGGACTCGAACCCTAGACCTTTACCCTATTGGTAAAGGCTAGGTACCAACTCTCCTAATGAGGGTCGGTAATACACTATTTCTTCTTAAATAGTGAAATTGTAGAATAGTGTGCTACCGGCAGAAGAAAAATCCACTCTTTCACCACGAAAATAGGATTTAGTGAAAATGGAGGCAATAGTTTTGAAAAAGAAAATCTACAAGTGGAAACCTAATTCTAATTCAATTCCAAAAAGTTGTAATCGGAAATTTTTGAAATCAAAATTTCGATAACTTAAATGAAAAAACAATTATTCCAAAATAAATAAAATCGGATCATAATTGATGGAATTTTAGAGTGCGTTGGATGGAGGGATTTGAAGGGGGATTTGATTTGGGGAAGGGATTTAAAAGGACTCCAATTTGAAGCTATTTGAAATTATTCACCACTATTGCTCCAAAATCAACTAAAAAGGAGGTGTAGGAATTTGAAATCCATCTCTAAATCCCACAATCCAAACAAGTCCAAGGGATTTGTTATTATGGATTTGAAATTCCTCCAACAAATCCCTCCATCCAACACTTAAGTTTCTAATTCTTTACTGATATATAATATAAAATAACATAATGGTATTGATATTATTAGTGTACTTTTCATAAGTAAATTGAAAATTTTCGAAGGAATTTTTAAAATTAGAATCCGATAAAAAATCAAACTCTAATATGCATTAGAATTCCAATCCAAAAGTCAAAACAATCTGGAAAAATCAAAACTTTCAGAATTCGAAACGAAAAATATTTTTGAACAAACGATTTTTTATAAAAATGAAATCAAAGGAATTTGAAAATTTCATTCCAGTTTTCACCCTTAGTTGCAAGGAAAGCCGAACAAACATTCATGTTTGATAGTTACAACTCATCAAAAATGTTAGGACCCCTGAAGAATTCATGTTTCCTTATTAGTTTTATCATTGTACTTTTTTAAACGATTGAACCGACCTATTTCACCTACATCTACGAGACCTTAAGCATCATATGCAAGAGGTGAGTTGAAGTGTTTAAACACTAATTTATAAGTCGTAGCAGATGTAACATAAAAGTAGTACTTGTAACAAGAAGATATCTGAAGCACAATCTTGCGAGAGAGAACTTTTTAATTACAGCTATATATATCGGGTTACAGATACAGGAGAAGAGTCTGGCAAAGTAGAGAATAGAAGCACCAAGTTGGATGGAGTAAAGAGGCCTACCCTAGAAAGAGTTTGATGAATATGAATCTAGACAAGTTAGCTATCTGAACTTGGGTGTTGTGACTCGGGATCTGACTGCTTGGGGGCCGAGGCCCCTCCTCCATTCATCCTAGCACGTGCTTCTGCAAACATCCTCTGCTGCTCTGCCAATGCTTCTTCTTCAGTCATTTCAGCTCCGTTGCTCCATTTCCCACTTCTCATCGTGTCCTGTCACAAACCATTTCCCACATACCAACCATCTTATCAAACAACCTCAACATATATTGTTATGTGTATATATATATATATAGAGAGAGAGGGGTATACCATTGTTTCAAGCCTGTGTTGCTCGTATGCAGCGTAAACTTCTTCAATATACTCCCCAAATCCAAGAACCTGATAGATCATGATGAATGAATCAAACGTGCATGTTACACCTAAAAAGAACTAAATCAACTCTACATGCAACGATTTCCTGGAGACAAGTAACATCAGCCAAACTAAAGACAAACATCTTAATCAGATATTCAATAACTCTGTTAAATCATGAAACTACATGATATTGAAAAATAATTATGCGTATGCCTACTCTAAAAAGCAATAGCACAGAAGACAAAATGATTATTCGTAACATCTTTTTTGGCAATTCCACAAACATTTTGTTTAATGGGAGAAGAACAGTATCTGGTTCGAGGGCGGGCGATTGGGTTTGAAAACCGCTCGAGATAGATACCTTCACCACACATATAGATGAGAATAGAGAGAGGAAGAAAAAATTGAACCAAAACCTTCATTCATTCACGTGTGATTGTTGAAGAAGATGAATTCTCCATTTCTACATATTACTTTCCTAAATTGTTACTAGAATAAGATATGCGCTACTACAGCTGAGAACAGATCATGTTTAATAAAATTGGGTCGTAACAAAGAATGTGTGTACGACAAATTCAGCACAAACCTCTTACAAGTACATAGGAACTACTAGTAACAAACATTGTCATATTAATGGATAGGATAAGAAAGAAAAGACAAGAAATTAATTGTTATTGAGATCAGAACCTCTAATGCCTTGAGCACATGTTCTGGTGCAATTGTTCTTTTCTCTTCTCTATTACAGACGTCATTAGATTCTGATGAAATAAGATTGATAAATTCTGCAACAGAAACAAAAAAAAAAAAAATTTACAAATCAAACATCAAATTGGGAAATATACTACGATGGGATAGAGACTGAAGTGACAATAATAATCTTAAAATTTCAAAAAGCAGAGGACAAAATTACGTCATAAAATATTATGATACTAATTCCGTGATATTTAATATCTATATGATGGTGAGATCAATTGAAACAATTTGTGGCATCATATACTTCATACGACTCAAAGTCAAAACTATCGTTATACATCACATGCATTTGATTAGACTTGAATCATCATTTCTTGGAGTTCCAAAACACAAAATTGATCTTAGAAAGAGGCTTTTGAGATATTCAATATCATCCCATCAAAACTTTTTGCCAATTGGGCTTTTCTCTCTCAATTTTTGTGGCTGAATACTAATACTAACTTAAAAGAAAAAAAGAAGAAAAAGAAACTGATTCATCAAGACAAGTGCTTAAATCTCTGGCGGATATTCTCATGATCCATTTATAAATGCACATATATTATACCCCGTTGAAGTCCAGAAGATGAAATAAAGCCGGTGTATCTCTATTTCATCACCCTCTACATACTGCTGTATTCCGTCTCTTAATTTTAGGGGAAAAAAAAAAGAAGAGATCATTAGCTTTTTCGTTTCAATGAACTTTTTTCTCTTTCACAGCTTTTCAGCCTGGTTCTTGCTACTAAACAAGATTCAACTGATTTAGTTTAGCTAGAAAGACGATGGCACCATTTCACTAAGTAATGAACTTGCTTGAATTCATATATCCTGAATCTCCATCAGAGAATCATCTCCATCCATGTTTTATTTATCACCTACGAGCCATAATTCTCTATTTCGACAATCTTTGCAAGTCACTATTGCAAGTATTTATTCTAACTATATTCATTTCCCAGAATGGATGATGGAGAGTCTATGATTGGTGAATAGCATCGCCTAGAATGATAGGATGGTTTTGATGATTGCATCTCTTACGTGAGAGCTTTGCTGACAAGTGGAATGGCCAGAATCATGACTGGTTAGGAAGTACTCGTTTCACATCACAAACTGTTAATCATCAATAATACTTTCATAACTACCACCTTTTTCTTGCCTGCTATGCAGGATACTTTAACCCATGTGCACAACAATACTTCATCTAATTCTCACATATGAAGCATGTGCACGAAACTAAAGATGCTAACTATACATTGCATCAGAGTTTTGTGGTTATAAACGCCTAACATTCAATAGTCTCTTGAATATGGAGCACGAATTTGCTCATCGAGGTTAGGGATTCTACTATGTCAGCAATTTACATCAGAGTTTTGTGCTTAGCTTACTCAAGTTCAAGCATTTCAATAAATCTTGAATATCGAAAATAATTGATGTTCAAAATCAATAACAAATTTGCAGGGTAACAAAATAAAAAAATAAAATGGCAAAAAACAGTAGAGACAGTTGTCAAGGAGTACTTGCCCAGTTTTGTAGGACAATAGTGAACATATATTATTTATTGAGTAGAAGCAAAAGCAAAAGCAAAAGCAAAAGCAAAAACAAAGACAAAAATACACACCTACACAACACTCGATCAAAAGATCTTGAGTATCTCTTGCGACACGAACATCTGGAGGGAGCATCTCCTTGATGATTTTCGTCATAGTTGCTGAAAGAGAATAACTAGAGATCATTAAATTTATGTACAAAATATATAGTCACTAGGGCTTCAATAATATCACAGAAAGAATGTCCTCTAAGTGTCCAGATAATCACGATTGCTCCTCTTCTCGATATTTTTGTATCAACAATCATGATATACTCAAAACTGTAAGAATCAATGAAAAGCAACGCTTAATTTAATTGAAGACTTCAATATATTGTCAATTTGAGCGACCACGGATTTAATAATCAGATCTTCCCTTCACAAAGACAACGATTTTATCGTATCTTGCCCTTTATACAAACATGTCTTTGTGCAGAAAACTTCCCCTAGACATTATTGCCAATTAGTTATGGAGTTCACCCTACATTTCTGTCAAAAAATCCATATTGCCTATGAGTGTGTTAGGCAATTTATCCGTAGATAAATTAGTGCCTTCGGACATCAACTTACAAAACCACTCGATTACGGAAATTACAATGAGTTATTAAAAGAAAAGAAAAACACAAGAAATGGTGCCCTAAACAAGCTGAAGTAAAAGAAAGACTCTGTTAATGTATGTACGCAACTTAAGAAAACAAAATTAAACAACACTTGAATACCAAACTCACACTCTATGCCATAAATTACAGAAAGAAAAAGACAAATTAGAAGTAATTATGTACAAGTTTCAGATATAGGGTTACGGGACTTTGACGCAAAATAGGGGATAGGGCAAAACCTTTAGGAAGGGAAGCATCCTCTTTTGTTCTACCAACAATGTCCATGGGTTCCATTTTTACCTTCACATAACGCAAATTAATTAAGATTATTTATAATACCTGTTGCTGGAATGATTATGATTAAAACAAACAAACAAACAAAAAAACATCAGAAAGGAAAAAAGACCTACCCCTAAAAATCAAATCCGTCGAATCTGAAAGATGATGAAATAACAAAATCAGTACTGGTTCAATGATAATTAACCGATATAGTGATGAGAAGCAGTTGGTCGGAGTTGCAGGCGGTGGCTCATGGTCGATTTAAGAGAGAGAGAGAGAGAAGAGAGAAGAGAGAGAGAGAGAGAGAGGGGTTCCTGACAGATGACTAGGGCAAAGATTTCACCAATATATATTTATCACGCGCTAATCCTTGCGTGCTACAACATTATACGAGGTGTGACGTAATTAAACACTAACGAGTGAGGCGGTGAGTAGCACACTCGCTGGATTAGTGTGGGAGGACAACCCTACAAACTAAATATGGTGGCTCGGTTCCGCGCTGCATTACAGAAACATCTAAAACATAATTGACCTGCACTCAAGAAATTATTTTAAGGGCCAATTTGCAAATAGGTTCTCCTATACTGGATTTTATGCGTAAGAAGAGTTCAACTAATAATTTCCTATTTTTATTAAATATATTATTTTTATTGTGTCTGAAATGCCCTTAACATTATATGGAAATTAAAAATATACTCTATATAATAAAAGATCCGTAATTAGCGATTCATTCAAATCCCCAAAATCCCAAAAGAATAGCAGTAGCCACCCATCCATAAAACCGAATTGAGAAATAAAGAACTGTAGCCGAAAAATGTATCACGAATGCCATAGTAGGGCGCTCGGATCGTTTGCAATCTCCTAAATTTCGTTTGTTGTTTGCCGGTAATTGTTTGCTCGTTGTTTTGTTTGCAATCTAGGAGACTCTGGTAGCTATTTTGTAGTATTTGTTCTTGTTTGCTTTGTTTGGTGTTTGAGATTTCCACTCATGATCTCAGTGCTTGCACAAACGCGCAGAGAAATACACTAGGTAACCATCCAAAAAATATAACGACGGTTCAAACATGTATGAGTCTCAGTAAGCACCAATTTATACATCCAAAATTTTCGATTCTCATTCAAAAACCATTATTTTTCAAAACGAACCCAGATGACGACTACGAATCACCGAAATCGGATATAGCATTCAGGGTTTGTCCATGTCATAAGTTTGGTTTTGCAGTTTGCATTTTGAATTTCTTGTTTACGTGTGATTTTTATCGATTTAATTTTTCGAGTTTGAGTGTCATTTGTATGAAATCTGCATATTTTAAGTATTTTAGATAGTCCATTGAGTTTAGGTAGTTTGAAAAATGAAAATCGTGGTTTGTTGTTTATTAGCTAGGTAGTCTGAAGAATGCAAATTGTGGTTTAGCAAGCCCGAGAATGAAAATAGGTGAAATACCAGAGTCTGAAAATTGTTGCTCTGATTTTTGTTTGCTATTTTCTATTTTTTGCTAGGGATTATCGATTTAATTATTACTAGAATTGTCGATGTAGTCGTTGTACGTCGAACTTTTATTTGCTATTCTTTTTTGTTGCATTTCTACATGCTATGATGTAGGGTAGTGTACATACTGATATTTTTTCTTCATTTGTAAATATAAAAAAATTATCTGTACATCAAATTGTGCATTAGACATAAAAGTTGCAGTTATCATTTATTTTTTTCGGTTTATGTTGGAAGTGCATTGTGTTTGTTATTTTATTTGTTTAGTTTAATTACTGTTCATAAGTAACTGTTTGTATTTGCATTTTATACTTGAGAGTTTACAGTTTATACTTCACTATTTACAGTTTGTACTTTATTCTTTATCATTTTTCGTTTACAGTTTGCCTTCACTGTTCATATTTGCAGTTTGTAATTAGTGGTTGTTAATATTAGTAATTATTACATTAGTTGTTTTGTATCGTACAATCATCATTTTTTTTGTTTCACATTCAACAGCTTTGCAAAAAAAAAAAAAAAAAGGATCAAGTCATTGTTCAACAATATCGAAGAAAGGAAAAACAATATTAAATGCATACGGACGTCCGTGAAATCAATATTAATGGAGAAAAAGTTCACGGTGTGAGAATATGAGCGATTTTCATTACTTTCTTTTTCCACTTCATTATTGTGAATGTCCTATTGTCAAACTTCGGAACTGGACAGTACTTGTGTGTGATAAATATTATACTCGTGAGAGCGTGTCAACTCGTATTTACACAGAAAAAGAGAACGACGATCCATTTTTGTTCATGTTGATAACATGTACAAGGTCCTCTAGAGCGCCAAAAAAAATTATCGTTTCATGATTCACAATCATTTTATTGTTTCAAGTTCTTTTTACTATGCACATCATATAATAATCTTACAATTTAATTTTCAGTTATAAGTTGCAATTTGCAGGTTTCTATTTTATGTTGCAAATTTATTTTGTTGTTCAATTTTTTTTATTTTATTTTGTTGTTTGTTGAAGTAAACTAATTAGAAAATGCAAAAAAAAAAATGCAATATTGTCCAGTACATACAAAATTGCTATAACAACTAAAATCTAACACACATGATCACAATAAAATTAATAATTGAAGATTGCTATAAAATACTTATGTAAATAAAATTAAATAATTTCTTTTAAAGAAATAAAGAATTAATTTTCATTTAGCTGCCTTGAGAGAGATATATGTGTGTGTGTGAGAGAGAGAGAGAGAGAGACGTGTAGGTGTGAGGGAAGAGATGTTTGAGTGTTTGACCGTGTAGAGAGGAGAGAGAGTGAGAGATTTGTTCCCTCAATTTCTAAAATAATTATTTGCATATAAATATTAATTGGGGGTATCTATGTCTATACACTAATAATTTAATTTAATTTAATCTACACCTATATTAATCTAATATAATGGATCTCCACCTATATAAGAGAGTGTTTGACTAAGCTTATAAGATGCTAAAACGAGCTTATAAGATGTTTTGGAGCTTGTAAGCTCTTCCAAAGTGTTTGGTAATTTTTTAGAAAAAGATCTTTATTTTTTTTAAAATAAGTTGTTGGAGAGCAGATAAGATCTTTTTAAATAAGTACCTCTACCCCACTTTTTTATTTAGGGAAAATGAGGGATAACCCCCTAGTTTTGAAAATATATAGGGAAAAGTCCTATGGATTTTTCTTTCATAGTCAAAAACTCAAATTCTAATATTAATTTGATAGACCCCCCTAGACAAATTGAAATACCAGTTTTGCCCTTTTAGTTACAATTTAAAACGCTAAATTTCACCAACTCTCCTTAATTTCTCTCTCCCTTCTCACAGCTGTTTTCTTTTCTCATCTCCCTCCTCCCACGTTTTCTCTTCTCGCTCTCTCAAAATTCTTGTTCTCTTCTCTTTCACTTCCCACCGTCGTTTCTCCGCTTCTCCGCCGCTCCGCTTTCTCCGCCGCTCCGCCTTCTCCGCCGCTCCGCCTTCTCCGTCGCTCCGCCTTCTCCGCTGCTCCGTCGTGCTCCGTCGTGCTCCGCTGCTCCGCACCGGTTGTTCCGCTGCTCCGCGCACCCCCTTGTGTCGCTGCTCCGCCAAAGTCTTGCGCCGCTGCTCCGCCACGGCCTTGTGTCGGCCGTCGTTGCTCCTCCCACCGCCTTGAACTTGGTACTAAACCATTCACTTAACTTTTTTAAGTTATTTTTTTAATTTATGAGCCAATCCATTTTTTATTTATTTTTTGAAGATCTGAATTCTTATCACTATTTCACCTTATTTTATTGTTTTTTTAATGAAACCAACTGAATTCGAAAATTTTATATTGTGTCAGATCTAATGGTGAATTTCATATCTGGAATTGGTGATGTTCGATTTGTATATATTTACTGTATATTAGAGAATACTATATTATAGAAGTCTTGTAATATTAGGATTCTAGTATGATTCGGTTACCTAAATTAGTTAGGATTTAGTTACCTAGTCAAACTCTATTACCTTGCAATATTTCTCTATATATATTCCATATAATCAACCCATAACACAATGGGGGTTTCAATTCTATTCTTCCTATATGGTATCAGAGCACCAGGTTTTTTAACCTAGCCGTCTTTCTTCTCCCGGTGACCACCCAATTTTCTCCCTCCCCCGGTGGTGGTACTCTAATATTTTTTCTTTTTCTTTTCTATCTTCTATGAACACCACCCGAATTTTCTCCCTCCCCCGGTGGTGCATCTTCTTCTTCTTCTTCTTCTCCATGGTCTAAAACCTAGCCGTCGCCTCTCTTCTTCTCCATGGCCGGCGACCACCAAACCGAATTTTCTCCCTCTCTCGGTGGTGTATCTTCTCTATCTTTTTCTTCTTCTTCTTCTTCTTCTTCTCCATGGCCTACAACCTAGCCGCCGCCTCTCTTCTTCTCCATGGCCGGCGACCACCACCCCAATTTTCTCCCTCCCCCGGTGGTGGTAACTTATATTTTTTTTTCTTCTTATTTTCCGACATCTTCTTCTTCCCAGTCGCTTAATCTCTTCTCTCTCTCTTTTATCTATCTTTCTTTGAATTCTTCTCTTCCCTCATCTCTCATCTCTTCTCTCTATCTCGATAATTAAAAAAAAAAAAAGTGCTTATTATTCTCACCCATTATTATTATTATTATTATTATTATTTATCAATTGGACAGATATTTCTACAGAGGAATTCTCTAGCGATGTGTTTCGCGATTACTGTCCAGTCTTCGCGTTTGAAGTTTCCAGTCTTCAGTCTTCACGTTTGAAGTTTATTCGTTTTGAAGTTTATTCGTTCCGACTGCGGGAGCGTGCTAGCAAGTGATTGTCCAGTCTTCACGTTCGTCACGTTTCGACTACGGGGGCGTATTAGAGAATACTATATTATAGAAGTCTTGTAATATAAGGATTCTAGTATGATTCGGTTACCTAGATTAGTTAGGATTTAGTTACCTAGTCAAACTCTATTACCTTGCAATATTTCTCTATATATATTCCATATAATCAACCCATAACACAATGGGGGTTTCAATTCTATTCTTCCTATACTGTATTTATTTAAAAAAAACCAGATCTACTATGTTTTTGAAGATCTGTGAACAGTTAATATTAAAATATTTTTCTTTGGATTAATTTGTTTTTTTACTATAAATCATATGTAATTTAAATTTTTGTATTTATTTGAAGATGATTCGAAATGCCTAAAGTGTGAGAGCTTTGTTTGTCTGTAATAAAAATTTAACCAGTTGTGGTTACTTACATGGGTGATTTGAGTTAGGTGAATATACAGTTATATTTAGTCATATATAGTCAGTCACATGTAGTCATGTATAGTCATGACTATATATAGGACTTGTAGTATAATATAGTCATTTGTAGTCGATTTTAGTTCAGTAAATTTATCAACAAAAAAATCATGTTTTTTTTGTATTTTTCATGTAATTTGATTTTTTATTATAAATCATATATATGTAATATTTTTTTTTTGTATTTATTTGAAGATGATTTCAAATACCTAATGTGTGAGAGCTTTGTTTGTCTGTAATATAAATTTAACCAGTAGTGGCTACTTAAATGGGTGATTTGAGTCAGGTGAATATACAGTTGTATTTGGTCATATACAGTCATATATAGTCAGTCACATGTAGTCATGTATAGTCATGACTACATGTAACTATACATGACTATATATAGGACTTGTAGTATACTATGGTCATTTGTAGTTGATTTTAGTTCACTAAATTTATCAACAAAAAAAATCATGTTTTTGTTGTATTTTTCATGTAATCTAACTCGCATGTTCCATTTTGCTATTTAACTCGTATTTTTTTTGTCACAGGTTTTGCTTTTATTATAATTTTATGACATGCAGAGAATAAAATTCGATGAAGTAGTGCCTTTGTGAAGTTGAATTCATGCTACAGTACTCCAGACTTATGCCATTTATATAACTATAGATAATTGTATAAACTATAGTCACGTGTAGTAACATATATTTATATGTATGTTATGTGTTTTTTAATGTATAGTAATGCGTGTTCATGTTTTAAAGATTATATGCATGTGATTGTGTTTTTTTCATTTTTTTTTGGGTTAGTTGATTTATAATATCAAGATTAAGTTGTGAATTTTGTTGTTGGTGTAGATTAATTTTGGGGTTAAAAGACAGTACATGATTACATATAACTATACATGACTGTGGTATGCTGTAGACATATATAGTCAATTCAGTACAATAAATTTATCAAAAAAAAATTAAAAAAATTAAAAAATTAAAAATTAATTTTTTTTAAAAGTATTTAAAAAATTAAAAAATTAAAAAAATTAAAAAAATTAAAAAAATTAAAAAAAAATTAAAAATTAAAAAAAATTAAAAAATTAAAAAAATACAAAATACTATATATATAAAAAATAATAATAAAATAAGAATTTATATTTTTATTAAAATAATCTATAAAAATGATAAATGCAGGCCTAAAATGCTAAATGCAGTTCAGCATTATGTTGAATGTAGGGGCGAAAATACTGAATGTTGTTGGGCGAAAATTGCACTTAAGGGCACAATAGTACTTTTGCATCTCCAGGGGTATCTCAAAGGAAGAATTTTAGGGCTGGACCTATCCCTATATATTTTCCATTATAGGGGTGTATACAATGTTTTGAAAACCGGACCGGACGTTGAACCGTACCACCAACTGGGTCGTGGTTGGACCGGTTCAACCGTGGTCCGACCGGGTTTTTTCATCTTTTTATTTTTAATCATTTATATATAATTCTTATAGTTTCTAAAATACAAAAATGTCACAAAATATATGCAAAATTACCTATTCATCACCAATATAAAAATATATCATAAATACCAAACAATAAATTAATAATCCTATTTCATTTACCATATATACATTTATAGAGTTATTATGTGCATTAATAGAGGTTGAGACTTCTATGTAAATTACTAAATACACCCCAATTACTCAAGTCTTAATATGTGATTTGTGAAAACTACCTCATCTTCCCATCTTACTCTCCGCCGCCCACCCTATTTTTCTCCCCATGTACCATGTCCTCAATCGGTTATTCAACTTCTATCTAAAATATTTTTTTTTCTTTCTTTTGTTTCTTATTTTCTCTTCTTTCTTTCTTAATCCCCACCACGATTCACAGTACCGTGTACGAATCTTATGGGGAACCTCCTTCAAAGACCCAATATTGTTGTGATTGACAGTAATATTTACTATATTACTGTTAAACACAGTAAAATTACCTACACTACAGTTTAACACAGTAATATTGCTATATTAATCTCTAGCACAGTAATATTAACACAACAAAACTATTATTATTGTGTAATAGAATAATATTACTATGTTGACCGTTCAACAAATGTAAACATAATAAAAAACAAAAAAAATTAATATTACCGTGAGTGACAGTAATATTACTATAATAACAGTAATATTACTGTCAACCACAATATTATTACAATAATTGACAGTAATATTATTACGTTACTCCGTGAATAACTCAAACAAACAAAAAAATCCAAACAAAATAATAATATTGATGTGGTTGACAGCAATATTACTATAACAACAGTAATATTACCGTTAACCACAGTAATATTATTGTGTTTACATTAATATTACAATAATAGACATTAATATTATTACGTTACTCCGTGAATAACTCAAACAAAACAAAAAACCCAAAAAAAAAATAATATTGATGTTGTTGACAGTAATATTATTGTGTTTATAGTTATTTTACAGTCAACGACAGTAATATAATTACATTGACTTGTCAACAAATCAAACAAAATAAAAATAAATAACAAAAAATAAAAAATAATAATATTACGTTAATTTTACTGTCAACGGCAGAACAATTACATAAATGTATTGTCAACGACACTACAATTACGTTAATTAACTGTCAGTGACAGTATAATTACGTTAATTTACTGTCAGTGACAGCACAATTACGGTCAACGTTTAGCGGCGGACGTAAAAAAAAAAAATCAACGCTGGAAACCAGAGAAAAAATCCGAAAGAAAGAAAAAAAAAATCGAAAAGTCAACGCCGGAATCCGGTGGCAAAATTTCGTTTTTGAAAAAAAAGTTTTTGAGAAAAAGAAAAGTCAAAATTAAATTTTTGTGGTCAAAATTGGATTTTTATGGACAAAATTGATTAAATTGGGGTTACAATTAAGAATTGTGTATAAAGGGTTGAGGGTGATATTGTCATATACATGAATGTTTCCTTTATTTATAATAAATATTAAAGGGATGGGCTTATTGGTGAAAGAGATATAGCCCATAAACCTAGAATAATAAAGATGTTTGGTTGGGGACTTATGCACAAAAACCCCTTTTAAATATTTTATTGCTCTAATTATTGTTTTATTTATTTTCTTAAATTTATTATTATTATTTTTGCTAATTGAAACAACTGAAATGCTATTTGTAGCGAGACTTTTACAGAAATTGACTTATTTGTAGCGATAGTCTCATTTCTCTTTTTTCTAACTTTCTAAAAAAACCGAACCTCTCTCAACTCAAAAAATCTAAAATCTACGAATCTGAAGATCGTTTGACAAATTTGCTGTCGAGCAACAACAACAACTTCAATGGCTGATCCGTATTACTATTACGAGGTAAAACGAGCACGAAAGTCGGAAAAAAAGGAATTTCGTTTTTTGTAGAACGAAACCCCTAAAGAAATTCGAAAATGGAGGGGTTTCGTCCTACAAAAGACGAAACCTAAAAAAAATAGAGGTTTAGTCCTCCACATAACATAATCATGGGGTTTTCTTCCTCAAGGTTTTGTGCTTTAGAGGCACTAAATCTTCAAAAAAAATCCAGGTTTCGTGCTATAGAGCACTAAACCTTAAAAAATTCAGGGTTTCGTGCTCTAGAACATGAAACAACCAATTTTTTTCTTTTGAGAACCACTATATCTAATCCTTAACACACATTTGTAACTAAATTATAAATGAAATTGATTGAAAGTACTATGATTAGAAGAAAAAAATATCATGATCGAGAGTCGTACGCTATGGATTGGAAGCCAAGATTTTTTCGAAGTTTGAACGTGTTAAGAGGGTTTGGGAGAGAGAGAGAGATTTCAAAATGAAAAAAATTCAAATGAATGAGATTTCGCTGCATTCAATAAAATTCCCGCTGCAAATAGCAAGACCCAAAAACGGAGTCTTACATATAAATATAGTAGCACCTCGATAAATTAATAACCTCGCTTAAATATTAATTTCTTACGGTCCCGACTCGGTAAAACCGTACTAAATTATTAGCTCGATAATTTAATATTTCACTAAATTAATAGAATTTTGTCAGTTCCGACTATATTAATTTATAGAGGTTTAACTGTATAGGGCAAATGACAAATATGGTCATGACAAGAGACCTAATTAAATCCATCATACTCTAACTTCATTAATGGTTTTTTTTTAAGTTTAAAAAAAAAAAAAAATCAATGCTGGAGACCGGCGGTCAACGGCGGTTGACCTTCCGGAAAAAGAAAGGTCAACGTCGGAGACCGGCGGTCAACAACGGCTGAATTTTGGTATATATAAAAGAGCTTCATTTGAAAAATAAGTTTGAATGAGTGGATATATTTGCAAGACAAAAAAGTAGGATGTCAATTTTCTAATTAAATGCCCTTGTCATGAGCCTATTTGTTATTTGCCCATAAATAGGTTAAATTATAACCACCACTGAGGTATGGTCAAATTACGAAAACCCCCTCTTGTTTAGGTAATTACAACCACCCTCAATTATTATTAAAAATTAATAATTACAGGAGTACCATTAGGGTAGGATTCTTCACAGTTTAGTTTCAATTTTGGTAATTGTTAAAAATGATACTTAGAAATTAGTAGAGAAAAAAATATTAAAAATAATTATTTACTGAAATACCATTAGGGTTTTTTATGGTTGCCCAGCGTTTCTTTATTTTATATATAAGATGATTATTATTATTATTATTACTAGTAATTGTACCCGTGCGATGCACGGGACAACAAATTGCATAGTTTTGATGTTGTAAGAATATAAACAAACGTTTGATGTATCGTATGATCAAAATTCGTTTATAATCATTCATTAATAATTTATCAGTGGAACATTATTAAGTATACTACACACACAAAAAAAAATAATAACTTTGCTGTTGAATAATTTTCCAAATGAATTGAATCAGCTAATATCAGTAGATTGAAAATTTGAACCAGGAAAAAAATCATCAACTATGTCTTTCATGTTGAACTTAAAAGTAATTAGACTCAATAACTTAGTTAACATAATCAAAACTAAACTATCGACAACATACCATCGTAAAAGACCATCTATACATCTTGCATCGGAAATAAGCCCTTCTCCACTGTCTCATTTTAAGGCTGTTTTGCCACTGGAATTAACAATTGGAAAATTAAGAAACAAAAAAATCTGATAAAAATCGAAAATAAAATTTAAAATGATAGTTAGGAGATAAAAATTTGATAAAAATCGAAAATAATATTTAAAATAATGTTAATGAGATTAAAGTTGATAAAATACGAAAATAATAATTAGAATAATACTTAGGAGATAAAATATGATTAAAATCAAAATTATTATTTAAAATAATATTTAGGAGATAAAAATCGAAAAAAATATTTAGGAGACAAAAATCAGATAAAAATTGAAAATAATATTGAGGAGATAAAAAACTAATAAAAACATGATAAAACTCGAAAAAATATTTATAATATTATTTAGGAGATATAAATTTGATAAAATTCGAAAATAATATGTAGGAGATAAAAATCTGCTAAAAGTTGAAAATTATATTTAAAATTATATTTAGGAGATATAAATTTGATAAAATGGAAAAAATATTATTTATAATAATATTTAGGAGATAAAAATTTGATAAAAAAAAAATAATATTTAGGAGACAAAAATCTGATAAAACTAAAAAATAATATTTAAAATAATAATTAGGGGATACAAATATGATAAAATTTGAAAATAATATTTAAAATAATATTAAGGAGATAAAAGTTTGATAAAAATTGAAAAAAAATTACAAATATGACATTAGGTTTTCTTAGGGTTGCCCTAACGTTTCTTTCTTTTATATATAAGGTATATAAAATATCTAGGAGATAAAAATTTGATGAAAATCGATAATAATATTTAAAATAATATTTAGGAGATAAAAATTTGATAAAAAATCAAAAAATAATATTTCGGAGATAAAAATCTGATAAAAATCGAAAATAAAATTTAAAAATAATAGTTAGGAGATAAAAATTTGATAAAAATCGAAAATAATATTTCAAATAATGTTAATGAGATAAAAGTTGATAAAATACGAAAATAATAATTAGAATAATATTTAGGAGATAAAATATGATTAAAATCAAAAATATTATTTAAAATAATACTTAGGAGATAAAAATTTGATAAAAATTGAAAAATAATATTTTGGAGATAAAAATCGAAAATAAAATTTAAAATGATAGTTAGGAGATAAAAATTTGATAAAAATCAAAAATAATATTTAAAATAATGTTAATGAGATTAAAGTTGATAAAATACGAAAATAATAATTAGAATAATATTTAGGAGATAAAATATGATTAAAATCAAAATTATTATTTAAAATAATATTTAGGAGATAAAAATCGAAATTAATATTTAGGAGACAAAAATCAGATAAAAATTAAAAATAATATTGAGAAGATAAAAAACAAATAAAAACATGATAAAACTCGAAAAAATATTTATAATATTATTTAGGAGATATAAATTTGATAAAATTCGAAAATAATATGTAGGAGATAAAAATCTGCTAAAAGTTGAAAATTATATTTAAAATTATATTTAGGAGATATAAATTTAATAAAATTAAAAAATATTATTTATAATAATATGTAGGCGATAAAAATTTGGTAAAAATAAAAAAAGTAATATTTAGGAGACAAAAATCAGATAAAACTAAAAAATAATATTTAAAATAATATTTAGGGAATACAAATATGATAAAATTCGAAAATAATATTTAAAATAATATTAAGGAGATAAAAGTTTGATAAAAATTGAAAAACAAATTACAAATATGACATTAGGGTTTCTTAGGGTTGCCCTAGCGTTTCTTTCTTTTATATATAAGATTATTATTATTATTATTATTATTATTATTATTATTATTATTATTATTATTATTATTATTATTATTATTATTATTATTATTATTATTATTATTATTATTATTATTATTATTATTATTATTATTATTATTATTATTATTATTATTATTATTATTATTATTATTATTATTATTATTATTATTATTATTATTATTATTATTATTATTATTATTATTATTATTATTATTATTATTATTATTATCAACAACAATCTGGACGCCGAACGTCGAGTCGTCCACCACCGACACCAAGTTCGCCGAAAATGCTTGAAACCCAGTACTGTGTGACTACTCTTGAGATCCTGCTGCTCATCATTGCTTCTGAACCGCTGTGGTGGTGGTTGTGGTTTTTGTAGCTGACGAAAAATCAAAAGGGGAAGAAGATGAACGCACTTCTTTTTCTTTTTCCTTTTTTCTTGTCTTTATGATTGGCCCTTCGTTCTCACGTGTGTATAGGGATGGCAACGGGTCGGTTCTGGGCCGGGTTGGCCTAAACCAAGACACGACCCACGAAAAATATATAAACCCAAGACCCGCCCCAACCCGATTTAGCTTAGACCCAGACCCGCCCGCCCCAACCCAGACCCTAACCAAACGGTTCTGACCCGCCAGACCCGCTAGACCCATTAACATATAAAAAGTTTGATATTTTTTAAAACTTTCATAACATTTTGCTTGTATATTTTTACGAAATAATCTCAATACTAAAATACAATATTTTAAAAAATCTCTACAACTGACATAACATGAACAATAAAATTACAATTAATTATATTTAATTTCGATAATAAGTAAAATTCAAAATGCAAGACAATTAACGGTGGTCGACAAGTGGTAAATATTACTCACGAGAAATAAGATTCGAAAAATAAAACAGTGAAAATAGATAAATGAGAATAGACAAGATGGAAATTGATAGTTTGATAAATGAAACCCAAACTTTTGTATAAATTAGGAGAAGAAAAAAAAATTTGGGACTTTTTTTGGATAAATTAGGAGAAGAAAAAATTTGGGACTTTTTTTGTATATTTTGAATTTTGAGTGGACTAAATAATATATAGATATAATATAATGTGTTTTTGGGGAGAGGGGCTAAAAAAACAAGAAAAACATTAGGACTTTTTTTGTATATTTTGAATTTTGGATGGACTAAATAATAATATAGATATAATATAATGTGTTTTTGGGGAGAGGGGCTAAAAAAAAAAGAAAAAAATTAGGACCTTTTTTGTATATTTTAAATTTTGGGTGGACTAAATAGTAATTTAGATATAATATAATGCATTAATGTGTTTATGGGAGAGGGGCTCAAAAGAAATTTAGACAAAACAATAAAACTACACTTTTTCTGACCATAATGGAGTCGAACTCCTGACCTCGACAAATAAGTTGGAGATCTTTGCCACTAAGGCAAATTTATTTTTGTTATTTGGGGTGGTCCATGGCATACTTGGCCACCCCCTAGATCCGCCCCTGAATGGTAGGTATTAAAATGAGGCATCTAAACCCTTAATTGATGCTTGAAATAATACGTTGGTACTTCGAAAAAACTTATATGCTCCAACCCGTAGGAATCAAATAAATTATTTTATTTTTAAATATGTATTAAGCATAAATTAATAGATATATTTGGTCCCTAGTCCATATGAATTTGTTAGAATTTTTTTTTTTTATGTTGAAATTGCAATTCCTAATTTCTAGGAATATTTGATACTTGGTTTTTTTGGGTGCATTTTTGCACCTCTAGAAGATAAAATATCAAAAAAACTACCCCTTTGATGCTTCCGTTGGAGAATAAATTTTAAGTTTTGGGAATCAAAATGGAAGTTTTATCATATAATACTCCATTTGATTCCCCCATTGGAGTTGCTCTAACTCTCTCATCCGAAGTCCATTTATGTTGATTCAAAATGATTCAGAAAGCTAACGGAAAGATCTATAACTTTCATGTTTTGACCAAAGAGAGATTCGAAGTATAACAGTGACGAAATCGAGCTTGAAGTGCTTGGATGTGCACAACAAAAAATGTCTACGCGAGTTTAGAAGTGTGATTGAGAAGTCGACCTGATGTTCAAGTTATTGAATTTAATTATGCACGTTTTTATTTTAGGATTTTTTATGTTTTTATTATTTTAGAGTTCTTTTATGGTTATGATTTTCTTATTTATTAGTTTCCATATTATAGTTTTGGTAAGAGTTCTTTTCCTTATGAAACATGAGTCTTTTTAGATCTTATAAATAGGTTGCCAATTTTTCTTATTTTTGTGGACGGATTTTAATGAAATTTTGAGATTACTAGTAACTCACCCTTGCGATACACGGGAATCTATTCTAGATTGAAATGTATTAATGATTAAAACACGTCGAGGATTTAAATCGAATACCTCTACGAATGAAAAGAGGATGTGCTAATACAATTCATGGGGACAATTAAAAGAAATAAAAATAGATCTAATCCAAAAACTTAAAAAATAATATATGTTTCATTTTGATTTAAGTACCGAGTTAAAGAAAAAAAAATGATAAAATAAAATATAAAAAATTATAAAACTCTGATACAAAAAATAAACATTCTTTGACCCAAATGGTACAACTACAAGACACTCAAATTCTTAACATGAAACTTAATCATCAAAGTAATGTTTTACAACACATGCGTTGACATCAATCTATAACTCGTCTAATTCCTTGCAAATGACATGCACATTTTTTATTCTTCAAATACAATCAGTGATACACATTACTGAAACATGAATCACCTAAAATTGTAAGAAATGAATACAATTTATAGTAAATGACCTTAATTAAAAAAAAAATCATTGGAGTCGACAATAAGATTAACATAAAGAATAGTAAATATTGACTGTATTTTTATATTTTTATGTACATTTAAGTACATTTCAACTATATTAAATATAATATATGAATGTTTACAAACTTATATTCAAAATTAAGATTCTAATAATCATTCATACTCTTAGAATTAAAATTCGAATTCAAAATATTTGATAAAATGTAATATATGTGATATAAAAACTAAATTCTAATTCCCGAGAAAAAAAAAGACATTGTTTCAATTCATATATAATAAAAAACTTCATCAAAACAAAACCTATAAAAAATAAGTATGGTCAAGTACAAAGTTTGGCATATATGGTATATTTTAATTGAACTGTAAACAAGATTTAATTAATTACTTATATGCTTATTTTGTAATATATAATGAAAATTAATATTAATATAAATTTTAATTTTTTTTATTTAATGTGATTTTAGAACTTCCCCAAATTTCAGATTTGGGTTCGCAATCTCAACAAATCCATAATCGAGACCTACTTCATAAAAATCAATCTCGTAATATTGTACGTCGATTTCTTTTCATTGGAATATTTAACCATTTTATTTTAGGGAATGAGATAATTTCTCCAAAATGTTTATTAATGATCCAAAGATTACACACGCACAATGTCCTCGTTGGATTGACAACATCCATTTTCACATATGTATATTTTACTATATATTTCGCACATTATTTTTAATGTGTTTTCCCCCCCCCCTTATCAATGTAGATTTTTTTCTATATAATTTATATATTTCTCAAGTTAGTATAGGTTTTTCTGCAAAAGCAGTACTTCTAATATGCTTGCAAAAATAATTATTCCTATTTCAAAACATACAAAATCAAACATTGTCACAAATAAATCTGGGCACAGTGTTGCTAATCTGTCATAATATTGGAATTACAGTGAATGGAGAAGGGTGAATCTGATGTCATGTACATAAAGATTCAAAAGATTAATAGCAAAATTATTACGAACTTACAAATTAATAATATTGTAGGTAAATATTAAAAAAATGATAAAAATAAAAGGCTTATTACGATACGTACAAATTAATATTGTAACATGAAAATATAAAAACTAAGCAAGATTTATTTAAATATATTCAACAAATCATATAAGAATCTCTATTACAAATAACGAAATACATACATGAGTTACTTTAGCATATTTTTTTTATTACATTATCACCTCATTAAACTCAACTTCTTCTTCATCGAAAATAAGCTTACAATTATTGAAAGTATAATCAAAGATGGAAAAACATAAGTAAAAGTTTTTAAAATCAATCCATACAATATATCTAAATCATATCTTTGCATTTTACACAACGCTACAATGCTTCTCTCTTGCCGACGTCGCCGCATATAACACACACGACGTTATCCATGGATTTAGAAATTAAAAAGAAAGCAAAACAATGATTCGTTAGATTATAATACATACACATACATAATAAACGGATAACGTAATAAATATTTGACGATAAATAAAATGCTTCAAAGCGAGCACATCGCACAATACTGACTGCATTATGAAATTACAAAACAAAAAGATGAAAGAAAAAGTTTTAAGGTGAGGACCTTGGTTTAGCATGATCATAACAAAATGTATGGATAAAAAATGAGATAAATGAGTTCGTGTTGATGATATTTATACTTAATTTTCACATACTAAATAAGTTAATAAAGTAACTTTAGGGAAACAATATATTTAATTATTTTTTGTGTTAATCGGTTAGAACAAATCAAACAAATTTAAACAATTAAAATTAATAAGAATTCGAAATTATTGAGATGCATAATAAATAAATGCAATTGTTAGGGATACTAAGATTCAAATCACATGTATTATTTTGATAATAAAAATAAATAGTAATGCATTAATGAAAATCACAAATGATATAAGATATATAAGTTATAACCAAGGAAACATAACAAAAAACGGATTATTTTGTAGACCCCCTCATTTCCAAATTATATAGAACTAACTACCAAGTGGATTACACTCTAGGGGAAACCCCCCTCATTTCAAAAAATATTTTGACATACCCCCCTGAGCCACCCTGAAGTCCCTATAATACCCTTTTAAAATCAGATTTAAACCCTAGCCGCTACAATCGTCTCTCTCTTCCTCTCCCAGATTCAAAATCCCGCCTCCACAAACCTCCTTCCGGCGAAATTGCTTCTCATAGTCATAACTCTCTCTCTGGTGGTCAGAATTCGATGGTTTAACTACCGTTGGATTCATCTCGTCGAGCTCTTTCTTTTGGTGGTGATTTCATTCAGTTGTAGTGCTGGATCTGTTTCTGCAATTTTTTTTTCATTCGACGACGGTGGTCTTGCCGGAGGTGTATTTTGTGTTCCACCTGTCGAAATTTGATGGGCTACCCACCGTTGGATTCCTCTCGTCGAGATCTATAATTTGATGGTAATTTCGTTTATTTTTATTTTTTCAGATTTATTTCTATAATTTTTTGCATTTGTGGGCGCGCGGAACCATGGGTGGTTATTAGCGGCGACTAGGGTTTTGGTAGGAGGCGAGGGGGGTGAGGAGTCACTGTCTGTTTGATTTAAAATCTGTAGCATTTCCCAGCAATAATCTTTCTCTCTATCACTCGATCTCTTAGTGTTTGTTGATTTTCGAGTGTTTTGATGTTTCTTCAAATTTTGTTGATTTGCACTAAAGCAATATTTTTTTTGTTTTGATTTTGCAATTGCAGCTTAATGAATGCCATTGATCCTCTCCTTGAAGGTGTCAAAAACTTGGTTGAAGTTACATCTGCTTCAAGTTACAATTTTCAACACACTGTATACATTACTATATATTACTATACATATAGTAACATGTAGTTACATATGCATATAATGTATTTTCGATTGTATTTTATTGGTTCTGAGGTGATTTATAATAAAAATATTGAAATTTGTAAATTTTTGTTGGGGTTTATGAATTTCTTTTGTATAAGCCAGTATTCGTGTATGTATACAATTGATCGACTAAAAATATGGGGTAAAAAAATGAACATAACTACGAATTACTATAGGTACTACAGTTACATGTAGTTATTTTCAGTACAGTAAACATATTGTTTTGAAAATTAAAAAAAAAATTAAAAAAAAATTAAAAAAAAATTAATTTTTTTTTAAAATTAAAAAAATTAAAAAAATATATATATATATATATATATATATATATATATATATATATATATATATATAAATTTAACAAACAGGTTTATTATTAAATAAAAAAGAAGAAGAAAAATAATAATAAATAAATCAGCAAAAATGATAAATGCAGGACCAGAAATGCTGAATGCAGTTTGGCCGAAAATTACATAGAAGGGTAGTATAGTACTTATGTCAAATGCTGATTTGGGCTTGGGTTTATCCCTAGTTTATTTGGTGGCTAGGGGGTATGTAAAATAACCCCTAACAAAAATTATCAAACAATCAAATCAATTAATCTAACTCGTAAAAATGGCTAATGGATATAACAAAGTCAAATTAAAGATGTGAAAGCATGACTTTTAAAATATTACCACTTTTACGTGTTTATTACGTACAAAATTTATGCTCATAATTTATTTAGCATAATGCACTGATTGATTTGATACATAATATCAATTTGTATATAACAAAGACAAACATAATAAAAATAAATAAACAAATATTTTTAATAAAAATATCAAACAAATCAAATCAAATCATTAATCATATCCTTAAAATAATACTTTTCATAAGAATATCAAACAAATCAAATCAAATTATTATTTGGGTAAATTACACCCACCTTCTGAGGTATCATCAAATAACTCACACACCCCTGTCGTTTTAGGAATTACAATAACCCCCTGAAACTGACCGACAGTCAATTATGCTAACAGAATGAAGGAATTGACCAAATTACCCTGTAAATAATAATGTCTGGAAAAAAAAGAAAAATGTAAAGAATGGAAAAGTCCACTTTACCCACAAGTCCAATTGTAGATTTCTGAAAACGTTTCACTGTTAGGGTTTTTATTTTTCTTGAATATCTCTCTCACTTTCCTTCGCCTCTCACAACGATTTGAGTTCTTTTGTTGAAATTTTCACACTTCAGTTGACTGCGTTGAGGGTTGAACGCTGGGAATTCGTGGGGTGCACGAAGAAGGCTTCCTGCTTGTTCATACGCAAGCAGAACAGTGAGTTTTTACCCATTTTTTCTGAGATTTGGTTTGTTATGATGTGGTTAATGGATTAGGTTTCTCGTCTCTTTCCCCTTTATTTATGGGTTAAAATTTTCAATTTCCCCATGTTGTTAAATGGGTTAATTTAGAGTTTTTTCTAGATTTCTGATTTTGTAAATCTCTTCTGATTTCTCCATGTTTTTTTTTTCAAAATTTACCAAGACTTATTGATTTAGGTGTTTTTAATTGTTCTTTTATTTTATCAATTTTGGGCATTTTACCCAGGTTTTATTTTTTTCAATTTTTCTCCTTATATTCCCCAATTTGCTTATGTCTGAAACATTTTATTTAGTTTTAATTGCAGGCATGGAAGATAAGTTATATTGCATTGTTCTGAATTATTTGGGCTCCAAAGTGAAGCTTAGTGGTGTTGATCCAGATGTGTGTAGCTATATTGATTTGGGTTTAGATGTTGTAGAGTCATTCCCTAGTATTGAAGTATCAGGGTTAAGATATTCATGTACTGTTGATGGTGGTGAGGTGATGGAGATTAAAAATGATAATGATGTGATGGACATGTTTAAAATAAATACAAATAATGACTGGTTTGACTTATTTGTGGACAATGGTGTTAGTATGGCTGCTGAGGTGAGTATTGAAGAAAATGAGGAGGCTGCAAATGTGGATGAAGGTGATCTTTCTGCATGCATTGAAGAAATTGTTCAGTTCATAGAGAATGAGATTGCTGATGAAGCTCAACAAGATGAGCCAAATGTGGATGTGCCAGTAGAAGAGAATGATGGTAGGGATGATGCCATTGATGATTCAGATGATGATTTCATAGCACACATTGATGAGGATGATAACAGAAGTGAGCTTGAGTTGAGTGATACAGAAGAATATGAAGATGAATTTTTGAGTGATTATGAGTCAGATGACCACTGTGAAGCTGCAAACAACTTAGATGAAGAGTTTGAGAATGATCCTTTGAATGGATGCAGAAGTTTGGAGATCATGTGTATACTTACAAAGAGGGAGATCAGATAGTGCTAAAGAAGGGTCAAGTGTTTGACAATGTAGATGCTTTTAGGCTGGTATTGAAGGACTATGTTATTCAAGAAGGATTTGAGTGTGTAAGGAAGAAAAATGAGAGAAAGATGGTGACTGCTCATTGTTCAGTGAAAAAATGTAGCTGGAGAATCCATGCCTCTGTGTTACCAGATAATGTAACATTCCAAATCAAGACTTACACAGACACTCATAACTGTGTAAGGAATTCAGCTGACAAGGAGGTTACTGCCAAGTGGATGGCCTCAAAACTGATTGATGTACTAAGAAGCAATCCAGACTTGAATTTGAAGGGTATAGAGGATGAGATAAAAATATATGGGGTGTCTACCTATTATATGCAAATGTACAGAGCAATGATGTTAGCAATGGAGGAGATTCAAGGTAACCATGCTGAGTTGTTTCAGAAATTGCCCACATATGCTCATATGGTACAACAAAGCAATCCTGGAAGTGTTGTCACACTACAATGTGATATTGCAAATGATGAAAATGCCTCCATCCCTAGGGGTCCAACATTCAAGAGATTCTTTCTAGGATTGGCTGTTGTGAGAGATGGATTTATGGTTGGGTGTTCTCCCTTTTTTGGATTTGATGGATGCCATTTGAAAGGTCCATATGGTGGTGTGCTACTGTCAGCAATAGGGTTGGATGCAAATAATGGCCTCTACCCAATAGCATTTGCTATTGTGGAAACTGAGTCCAAGGAGAGTTGGGGATTCCTCTTTCACAATCTGTGTGTCATGTTTGATGGATTTTCTGATGGAAGACCATGGACTTTCATGACAGACAGACAAAAGGTCAGTTTTAATTCCTATTATTTTTCTTGTGATATTATTTTTCATGTGGTATTTTTTACGTCTAATGAATTCATTGGTTTATTGTAGGGACTGGTGGAGGCAATAACATAAAGAGTCCCTCATGCCATTAACAGAAAATGTGCTAGGCACATTTGTGCAAATTTTAGAAGTTCATTTGCTGGAGTTCCCCTAAAAAAGTGGTTTTGGAAAGCTGCTAGTTCATATACTGCTCCAGGTTTTAACTTTGCCATGTACAAAATTAAAGAACATAACATTAGGGCTTATAACCGGCTTTTAAAGATTCCATCTGAGTTATGGTCTAGATATGCATATGATAGGAGATTGAAGAATGATCATGTCACTAATAATATTTCTGAGTCTTTTAATAATTGGATAGCTGAACTTAGGCCTAAGCCTTTCTTTCATTTGTTAGATGGACTCAGAGCAAAGTTGATGAATATGCTGGTAATGAGGAGGGAAAAAGGAATTAGGTGGAAAACTGATCTTCCTAAAAATGTAGTGATAAGGTTGAACAAGGAGAGATTAGAGGCTAGGAAATGTCGTTTCTTTGTTGCTGGTGACAATGAATTCCAAGTTCAGGAAGATAACCAACTTTTCATTGTTAAGTTATCTAGCAGAACTTGTGAGTGTCAGGTTTGGGATCTGAGTGGAACCCCTTGCAAGCATGCAATTTTGGGGATTCTATACAGAAGGGAAAACATAGAGGATTATGTTCACAACAGTTTATCTAAACAGCAGTACCTCACCACTTACAGTCACCACATTCATGTCATTACAAGTTCTGAATTGTGGCCAGAAGACACCACTGTTACTCCACAAAATTTGCTGCCTCCAACTTATAGGAGGCCACCTGGCAGGCCAAAGAAAAACAGAAGAAGAGCACCAAATGAGGGGGAAACTACAAAGAGGTCTTCTGTTGTTAGATGCAAAAGGTGTAATGGCTTGGGGCACAATATCAGAACTTGCAAATGAGCTCCAAGGTCTTCTCGTGTTGAGGTAAAGGTGTTATTAGAATTTTTATTTTTTTTTGGTTTTATGTTACTGTTTAGTTGATTTGCATTAGCTGATATTGTTTGTATTTTAAGACTGTTTAGTTGATTTGGATTTGATGATGTAGGAAAATGTTGAAGATGACAACCAATTCCAAGCATCCAACAATCCTGAAGCTGAAATTCCATTGTCACAAGCTGCTGAGTCAAGTAGAGTTGGTAAGAGAAAAGCATCAAATACTGCCATCAACCACAAAAGAAAGAAAATACACAAGGTATATTTACAAGATCAGAGTTATTTTTTGAATATGATGTATATATTTTGAACAGTAGTTTCTCATTATTGTCTGTTAAATATTCAGGGTGATCTACAAGCTGAAGGCCCATCCATCCAAGTTCAAGCAAGCTCATATATCCAAGTTGATGGCCCCACTGTCCAATTTCAAGCTCCTTCTAAGGAAACTTCAAAAGCATCTTCAAAGGCAACATCAACATCTTCCAAGCCACATTCCAGGGCAACAGTTGTAAGGCCACCTCCCATGACAAAAACAGCTTCCAAGCCATCACCTTCCAAGGCAACAGCTTCCAAGCCACCACCTTCCAAAGCAACGGCTTCCAAGCCACCACCTTCAAAGGCTACAGCTACCAAGCCACCACCTTCAAAGGAAACAGCTACCAAGCCACCACCTTCCAAGGCAACAGCTTCCAAGGCAACATCTTCCAAGCCACCACCTTCCAAGGCAACTAAAACAACTTCTAAGGCATCTTCACAGCCAGTTTGGAAGCCACCTTCCAAGGCAACAACATCAACTTCCAGGGCAGCTCCAACATCTAAACTTGATGATGAATTTGAAGAGAGAATGAGGCAGAGTAGGATTGCTGTAGCACCCCGTTTACTTTACTCTCTATACCGAAAAATGGTATAAAGGTTTTTATAATAAGTTGCAGCGGAAGACCTTTTGAAAATATGGTTTTACTTTTTTTTTTTTGAAACAAAGCTCTAGAGAAACGTGGTAAAGTTTTCTCTAGTTTTGAAAATACTTGAAGTGGTTCGCTTCAATTTTCGTTCGATAAAAATCTTTCTTGAAAAACCTTTGAAGTCGAACACTTCATAGATTTAGTCAAAAACATTCTCTCTTTATTCGGTGCCACATTTTTCTTTAAACGTTTTCTTACTTCAAATAATGGATCGGGTTGTGATGGAGCTCTTAAGAAATCAACATTAGAAAATAACAAGAATAGTCGGAAAACATTATATTATACATTAGGGTTAAAATCGTTTCCCGATAACATATTCAAGTACTACGGATTACAATCCACAAAAAACATTTAAGTACCAAATGAAAGTTACTTAAATCCACATAAACTCCATACGGCTCGATCCCTCGGCTTTCCCCGAACTTGGTTCAACTTTGCTCCTCGGATTCGGATCATCAGTTACCTACACCAAGATAACATCTATATGAGCCTTTAAAAAGACTCAGTAAGAATCCGGAAGTAATAACAAGGTTTTGAAAAAGTCTTTACACATAATTTATATATATACACACATATATATATATATATAGGCATACACGAACACATAAACTTACGATCATTTAAACTTACACTTACTATACCTTACCTTTACCTTTCCTTTAAACCTTTCAAGGATACTTAACATCCTTTCATATTCTTTCAAAAGTTGGGTACTTAACACCCTTATTTTCTTTACTTTAACATGCAAAAGTCGGGTACTTAACACCCTTCTTTTCTTTACTTTAATATGCAATATGCATGAAAATGAGACTTTAGACTTTTAAAACTTTTTATGAGAAAACATTGGGCCCGTTTGGAAAAACAATCGTGGAGTTCGGCAATAAGCCGTGTATTTTGGAGCTTGTGATCTATAACTTTACTATAGTCACGACTATAACTTTACTATAGCCGAGTTAGTGGTTTATAATCCCGATTCCTATGTGAATCAGTCCCTATGTGGACAAGTCCCTATGTAGACCCCAACTATCAACCACTAACCGGAATATAGTCACGGCTATAACTTTAGTATAGCCGAGTTAGTGGTTTATAATCCCGATTCCTATGTGAATCAGTCCCTATGTGGACAGGCCCCTATGTGGACCCCAACTATCAACCACTAACGGAATACCAGCCCCCCGTATCCCATACTTATTCACCTAGATCCACAACCAAATTTCCAAACATTTGTAACTTTGAAAAATCGTGATTTATGCATCTTAGACTTAATAATGAATCACATGAAGCTTACATGATCTATCTATGTTTACCTTCACATAAACAAGCATAAAAGTAACAAGTACCACAACAATTATACTTCACATCTTTAATCAAATCATTGAACACATAGTCATATAGAACATAACACTTTTGTTTCACATCTCATTCCATAAATACACATAAATATTTAATATCACATAGTAGCACCAAGAAGGGCATTCTTCAACTTTAACCATATTATAATCACATAATCATATAACCATGTCATTCATAACATATCAATATCACTCATATCATGAATTATGAAGATTATCACATACAACATTACTTTACTGTACTCTAATCACTTAATACATACACCTTTATTTCAAAAGTGCCATATATCATAACAAATAATATACGAAAACAATCAAATAATATTCTAACTCATCATAGAAATCAATTAATCATATTTCTAAATATTGTACTTGCTTCTTAACACCATTCTAGGCTAGTAGATTGTAATTCCTACTTAGGACATGCAACTTGATACCTACACTTAGATCATTAGGACATAACTTAGAGGTTTCACCTTCATCACTAACTTATCTTTCCTACCTCGGATATTAGAACCATGATCACAAATCATACTTTGATAAAAATAGTCAACTTAAGAAAATAAAACAGTTTTGGTATCCTAACTTTGAAAAATCAAGAAGGGGAGTTTTTCAAAAGAGAAGAGAAGGGAATACTGAAGAACTTTGTGGATATTTGCAACCCAACTTCTTTTTGAAGAACCTCTTTTATTGAAATGAAAAGAGTTCTTGAACTTTACCACACTACAAATTTCGAAATTAAGGAAGAAGAGGGGAAGAGATTTAATGGGGAAGGCTTGAATTAGAAGAAGAGATTTCTTCTTCTACTTGGGGCTATTTTGATCGATGGAGAGGGGGAAGGAGAAGGGGACTTAGCTGATTTTTGGTGTGTGGAAATGAAGAGGAGAGGGTGGTATTTATAGAATTGGAGAGGCTTGTATTCTTAATGAGTAAGTATGAAGAGGGGTCTTTTTTGCAATTAGGAGTAACTTGAAATAATCTAGAGGGACTTCTAGGCAATTTTATTTAAGTTATCTTAAAAATAATGCTAAATGAAAAGACAAGTGGAAATTCACATGGAATAAGTGTATGCATGCAACACATACAATCCTAGCCAATTTAAAGAGGGGAAATTACTATCAATTAAGCATATACACTTTCTAGTGTGAGAAAATAAATTCTTATGTTACTAAAACTAAATCCACGTAAATCACATAATTTCACGTGTTCAATTATATTAAACACATGAAATACATTTTAGTTGCGCAAATAGAGAATAAAATAAAAAATATTCATGTAGACATACAATGCACATTAGTTCACATAATTTCACATAAATAGCAAATAAAGCAAATTTGAGAAGCAACTAATTAAATTCGCACATACAACACATATGCATGCAAACGAGACGAGAGGGAAAATACGAAAACCGGGTATCGGGAGCGCGGGGTGTTACAATTGCTATTGGCAACCCCATGACCACTAAATATGATCATCTTCTTCCCAAGATGAGTGCAGATAAATTCCTTTCTTTGATGAGGTTTTAATGTTGATTATGCATGTTTGAATGACATTAAGTATATAATGGGGCCTGTTTTGTTAAGTACTTGATTAGGCATATTTTTGAAAGCCCAAGAGGCCTGTTTTGTTATTATTTTGGAAGCTTGTAGTTATTTTGTAGGCCAACTGATGTTATTCTGTTTGTGACCAAGTTTGGATTAGAATATTGTGGTCTTCTTTTGTGTAGTTGGGAATCTGTGTTTATATTCTGTTTGTGAACAAGTTTGTAATTCAGTTTGCATTTGAATATTGTGGTTTTTTTGTGTAGTCGGGAATCTGTGTTTATATTTTGTTTGTGAACAAGTGGAGAATCTGTGTGTAGTTGGGAATCAGCATTTATTGAAAATACAAGTTTTTTTTTATTGTTACACTAGTGAAATATAAGTACAAATGTTTGGCATAACATATTAAATGCAAATATTGCTAGGTTTAAAACAATTAGGCTATGAATTACTCCATTTGCAGGTTCTTCAATCACTGCAGATTCTTTTTTTGCACTAGTTGCATCACTTTCATCATGAAAGTCCTTCGAAATGTTGTGTGAGCAGTTTTGCTGACCGTCAAACGGGTCACACCAGTGAGAGAAACCGTGCTCGGAACAACAATAAAACAACCTCCCCGGATTTAAACTTGTTTCCGAGATCATGATAGTAGTCTTTTTTCCACAATTCGACCGCTTGCATTTCTGCTTCTTGTAACGAACTCCACTGATTTGAGAACTATTACTTGAGGATGCCATATAATTACAAAAACGAAATGACTTTGATTAAGTTGAGTGAACAAAAAAATTGAACATATGGTGACACTTATATAAGGGGTGGGGGAAAACAACTATTTTTTTTTTTATTTTTGTTCAGACATTACAATTCCCCCCCCCCCCCCCCTGGAATGTTTTGAATTTCAATTAACCCCTCATGGTACAACGGCTATAAAAAAAGGGTCAGAATTTTAATTTTTTTTATTAAAATTTGAATTTTTTTTATAATTATAAAATTAAACATATTACAATTAGCCCCCTCTGGGGTATATTAGTCTTACAAAAACAACTGCCTACTAGGACACGTGTACAGGGGCATATCTGGAATTTGAAAACGAATATTCCATGGAATCTTGAAGATTCCGTTAGTCAGGGGGCCGTAAGGGGGTAACTGTTACACGGAGAAATACCTCAGGGGTTATTGTAATTCCTAAAATGACAGGGGTGTGTGAGTTATTTGATGATACCTCAGGGGGTCCCTGTAATTTACCCTTATTATTTTATGTTAATGTAAGACATTATTTTTTTCTCTCTAAATTATAAGTCGATATGGAAAATAATTATTAAAAATACTTATGTTACAACATTACCGAAAATATATAAAAAACATCATAATGAAAGATGCGAGGAAAATTAAATAAATAAAGTAACTTATATAATAAAGACACATTCATTATAAGATTTCCGGCGGTGGAATGGCGGCGACCGTGAGCGAGTTTGGCCGAGAGAGAGGGGTGAGGGGCTAGGGTTTTTGAGATGTGTTGTGTGCTGTGCAAGACCTATAAATCAAGTCTTTATAGTGTCTTGTATAAAAGCCCTAACGGGCTTAAGTTGGACCGGGCCCAACAACTTAAGTTCGTTAGTTCTTTACTCGCTCGTTTCTCTCAATTCAATGATCGGAAAATTGTAACGATTACATTTTCGGAATCATTATAATGTCCTCGTCATTATGAGTGCCAACGCTCGATTTCCAACTTTCTAAAAATGGAAACCCTAATTTCAGTGCATTTTCTAAATTTGGAAACTTCCTGATTTAGAAAGTCCACTAAGATGTTTGTCTATTCTTTTCCTTTTCTTATTCTCATTCATAATTCCAAATTTCGAATGTTGGACTCAATCATATTGACTTCCAATCATGCAAAGATAAAATATTTTTATCTCTGACAATTTATTCAAAGATCTCATGTGCACAAGCAGTGTGACCCTCGATGGTTCAAGTGTAAGCTAGCCGTGGGCCCACAACCCTTTGTGGTCAAAACTCGTCCCTTAGAGTTACGATAAAGATGAATCTCGTTTCACCTTAATCACCCAACGAATCAAGATTGGCGTCTAGCAACTAGGCGTCATGATTCCCTAGATACAAATGAAGTGCCTGCAAGAACCTTTTTGATATAGTTAACGTACAGTATTTGTTGGGAATCAGACACGTGTACGCAGCGGAAAACAAAAAATTTATGCGATTTAAACATATTTAAAACACATAAAAACATGCCCGATAATTGAAAACAATTAATTGCGTACCTTTGCGCTTCAAGCGAAATTAAAAACTACATACATGCTTAATTACTTAACCGAAATTAAATCAATTAGCATACTCGCGTTTAAATCAAATAATCATGCTCGCAATAATAAAAAAAATTTCATGTAGTTACATAAAATCATATATGCTTTTTTATTAAAACGAACATGCATATATTAACTTAAACGAAAACGTATCGAACGACAATGGATTCGAAACTTAACCTCTTGAAGCGTGAGGTAGGCGCACTAAGCAAAGCTAGATTGCCACGGAAACCAATCCGTGCAATCCGGGGCAGCAACGGCGATGCAGCAGCGGCGATGATACGAGCTACGGCGGCACGTGTGGTTCACGCGCTGTCTTCGGGCGGCGCGTCGAGGCGCATGCGTCGTCGGCTCGGTGGCTGCTCCTCGATTCTTCGATTCTTCGATCTTCCTCTTCTCGGATTCACCTCGTATACTTTGATCTACTAAAATGTGGCACTAGACACGCAATAGTTAGAATAAACGGAAAGAATAAAATGAAATATATCTACCCCGATTAACCGGCCAAGGGGAGGCCGATTCCGGCGAACGAACGCCGATCGAACGGCGGTGTTGGTCGCGGGGAAGGAGAACGGCCGAGAGAGGGAGAGGCTAGGGTTAGGTTTCGTGTGTTGTCTGTGTGTAAGACCTATAAATAAAGTATTTATAGTGTCTTGCATAAAACCCTAACGGGCTTAAGTTGGACCGGGCCCAAAAGCTTAAATTCGTTAGTTCTTTTACTTGCTCGTCTCTCTCAATTCGATGATCGAAAAATTGTAACAATTACATTTTCGGAATCATTATAATGTCCTCATCATTACGAGTGCCAATTCTCAATTTCCAACTTTGTAAAAGTGGAAACCCTAATTCAGTGCACTTTCTAAATTTGGAAACTTCTCGATTCAGAAAGTCCACTAAGATGTTCGCCTATTCTTTTCCTTTTCTTATTCTCATTAATAATTCCAAATTACGAATGTTGGACCCAATCATATTGACTTCCAATCATGCAAAGATAAACCATTTTTATATTTGACCGTTTATTCAAAGATTTCATGTGCACGAGCAGTGTGACCCTCGATGGTTCAGGTGTAAGCTAGCCGTGGGCCCACAACCCTTTGTGGTCAAAACCCGTCCCTTAGAGTTACGATTAAGATGAAGCTCGTTTCACCTTAATCACCCAACGAATCAAGATTGGCGTCTAGCAACTACGCGTCATGATTCCCTAGATACAAATGAAGTGCCTGCAAGAAACTTCTGATATAGTTAGCGTATAGTACGGTGCCTTCGATTCATATGTCCCGATTGAACTAGAGGCATTGGTTTATCGAGACCTCTTTATTTGTTCAATGACTGTGCGATCCTTCTAAGTGTTGTAATCGTTACGTGCATGACTTAGAGAATCGAATTCTCTAATCATCACTTAGTCAGCTCTGGCCAGAGACTTAAAGAGATTACAAACTATGAGAACACATAGGACATCCAAGACTATTCTAGCGATCGAATCCCCGACTACAATGTACAGACCTCCCACTAGATTTCGGACTGCACGAACACTGGCCCTTGGGGTGGTCCTCGGTGGAACTCAGGGACAGGTCACGATACAACTTTGTCTTCTAGTGAAGTCACGGTGATTTCTAGGTCATACGGACTAATGGTGTACAACTATACCATAGATATCTCTACTCGATTATTGAGAACCACTTAGAGATTTCTAGGGTGAGGAAGTTCAGTGAACTCATCAACTTACGAGCACCCACTTATGCATGCCGATATCACAATACCGTTTACTGATGAGATGCAGTACACATACACTAAGTGCTAGTCTCTTAATAGGAAAGGCCGATATCCTCATTCGTGGCGTAACCCTTCAACTAGGAACACGTTTAACAGTTATAATACTAAAGTAAGTATCTCATTTTCCATATCTCGTAGTCGTACCACGCAGCTATGGCCAGCAAAATCCTAATGGACTTTTAGCATCGCGACTGTTGAAAAGGTTTCCTCATAGTCAACACCTTGCCTTTGAGTATATCCTTTCGCTACCAATCTAGCTTTATAGGTCGATACCTTTCCATCCACTCCAATTTTCTTCTTATAGATCAACTTGCAGCCTATGGGAACTATTCCCTTTGGTGGATCTACCAAAGTCCACACCTTGTTGGAGTACATGGAGTCCATTTCGGATTTCATGGCAGTTAGCCAATGTCCCATGTGCGCATCCGATACGGCCTCATTGTATGTTCTTGGATCTTGTCCAAGATCAACATGATCTTCATCATTTTCGAGGAAGAATAACTTATCTGGCATTTTACGAACCCTTTCGGATCTGCGCACTGTAGGTTCAAGAGGTATATTAGTGGATTGTTGTATTGGTTCGATTACTTGTTCTTGTGCTTGAACATCACTTTGTGGTTCTTGAACTACTTCAAGTTCTATCATGCTGCCTTTTCTATCGGATAGAAACTGCCTTTCTAAAAAGGTGGCATTTCTCGAAACAAACGTCTTGGCTTCCTTGACATAATAGAATTCGTATCCCATTGAGTCTTCGAGATACCCCACAAAGTAGCATAAGTCGGATTTACTATCCAACTTATCTCCCACCAATCGCTTCACATAAGCGGGACAACCCCATATCCTAATATGTTTGAAGTTGGGTTTCCGGGAATGCCAAAGTTCATATGGTGTGGATTTAACTGATTTGGTGTTAACTCTATTTAGCAAATACGTGGTAGTGCGAAGTGCATGACCCCACAAGTATGCCAGTAAGTTGGTGAACCCCATCATAGATCGAACCATGTCTAACAAGGTTCTATTCCGACGCTCGGAAACTCCATTAAGTTGAGGAGTTCCAGGTGGAGTCCATTTAGATTGTATTCCATTCTGTTTTAGATAGTCAATGAACTCGATGCTCAAGTATTCTCCACCACGATCGGATCGTAGTTTCTAAATACTACATCCGAGTTGCTTCTCTACTTCGTGTCTAAAATCTTTAAACTTTTCAAATGTTTCGGACTTGTACTTCATCAAGTACACGTACCCATACCTAGAGTAATAGTCGGTAAAGGTAGCGAAGTAGTTGTATCCACCCTTCGCACTAACACTTAGTGGACCACATACGTCTGTATGGATGAAATCCAAAAGACCTTCGGCCCGCTCCATTTTCCCTTTGTAGGGTGACTTGGTCATTTTACCTTTAAGGCAAGATTCACAAGTTTGTAGTGATTTCACGTCGTCCAAAGTGAACAATCCTTCACTAACAAAATTGTTCATCCTTCTTAAAGAGACATGACCTAATCTAGCGTGCCAAAGTTGTGCGGGGTTTTGATCTATCTCCTTACGTTTTGCTGATATAACATTAATAGGTATTTCACTTGGATTGAGTTCATATAAGTTGTTTAATAGTCGTCCCTTGCAAATAAAATCTTCATCCTTTTGTATAATGCAAATCGAATTTCCAAAAACAAAAGTAAAACCTTCAATATCTAAAAGAGGAATTGAAATAAGGTTTCTATTGAAAGACGGAATAAATAAACAATCGTTCAAAACAACAGGAAAACTGAAATCCAAAACATTTAAGTAAATTGTGCCAATGGCTTCAACAACAACACTTGCTCCATTCCCCATCCATAGGTCGGTCTCACCCGGTCTAAGCTTTCTACTTCTTGTCGTTAGCTACAAATCATTACATAAGTGTGAGCCACAGCCCATATCTAATACCGAAGAAGAAGAATTGACAGACAAATTTACGTCAATGAAATACGTACTCTTTTTAGAACATTTCTGCTTTTGGTAAGCCTTGCAGTTGCGGCACCAATGTCCTTTCTTTCCACAATCACGGCAAGCATCATCAACTTGTTTGCTGACCTTTGCCTTGGGGCCCTCACTACCTTCACCCACTTCGAACTTGCTATTTGGGAAGGGAACTCTTTCCTTTCTTTTCTTTTGGGAAGAACTCTTCTTTCCAGAAGTAGCAGCAACGAGAACAAACTTCTCTTTCTTAATGGTGGACTCGAAACTGACCAACATGTTCATTAACTCGTCCAAGGGAGGATCAAGTTTGTTCATGTTGAAGTTCACTATGAACGATTCAAATCCAACGAGAGCTCGGCGGGGAGGGTGACATCAAGATTCACTAGCTTTTCAAGGAGAGTGATCATTTTGAGACAGTGCTCGTGGACCGATGTCCCTTCGCACAATCTCGCAGTGATCAACTCCTTTGTAGCAGCGTACCTCGATGCCCTAATATTCTCACTATACATGCTATCGAGATGAGCCTTGATATCGAAAGCATGTTTGTGAGACTCATATTTCCTCGCAAGCGCGGGATCCATGGCGGCTATCATATAGTACCTTGCATGAGTGTCGTCTTTCCATGCTTCATAAGTTTCCTTTTCAGCATCGGTCGCAGTGTCGGGTATAGTGGCAAAAAGTCTCTCATTAAGGACATAGAGACGCCCCTCAACGGTTAGCACAAGTTTAAGACCACACAACCAATCTAGGTAATTAGGGCCATTGAGTTTATTGTCGAGGATTGACTATTGGGGATCGCGCACGTGTACGCAGCGGAATACAATTAATTTTTATTTTTTTTATATAAACTAATTTATATAAACAATCACGTGCACAATAATTACAATTAATTGCGTACCTTTTCGCTTCCAATCACTGACAAACATGCTCGCATATATAATTAATTTAAATGACATAAATTAAATCATCATAGCATGCTCGCGAAATTAAGTCAAATAATTAACATGCTCAACGAACGATACACATAAACACATAATCGAACATATAGATTCATGTGATTCAATAATCAATTAACCTACATTAATCTCAATTAATATAAATTAATACATGTATATTGATTAGGGAAAAAAATATGTTACTCTTGAAGCGTGAATCGAATGAAGACTCGAGAAGATGGCTAGCTACTCTTCCCACTCCTATTGATCCAACCTGTTTGCTGATCTGAAATTACAACCTTGCTCCAACTTCAATTTCTCCGTTCTTATTTACTGGATGGATAATTCCTTCAGGGAGATTGTATATTTATGCGTCGTGAAGCTTCTGTCAAACATTCACGTCCATCCGATCACTCTTTGATTTATGGTGAATTTTCTCGCTGGACTGCGCAGAAAATCCGAGAACAGTTTTTCAGAATTGTCTTCTCGTATCACCGACTTGTGGTGGCGCATAGGGGCGCGTGGGGACGACCCTGGTGGCGGCGTTGGCGGCATAATAATGTTCCTCCTCTTAGGTTGCACCTCGTATATTCAATCCACTATCCACGTAGCACTAGATACGTGATAGGTTAAGTACAACGAAGAAGAACGCAGGGAAAAGGCCGATGCGGCGGCGACTGGCGGCGGCGCGGCGGCTAGGTGCGGAGGTAGGATTTCGGCTGCAAGGTGGACGGCCGTGGGGAGAGAAGCTAGGGTTTCAAGCTTGTGTTATGTCGTTTTTGTGTGTCTTTCACAAGACATATAAATCCTATTTATATGCACATTGTGAAAACCCTAACATGCCTTAAGTTGGGCTAGGCCCAACAGCTTAAGTCCACTCTCTTTCTCGGCTCGTTTCTAACAAACGAACGCTCAAAAAAATATAACAATTATATTTTGACGATGAGCACAAATTCTCGTCGATACGAGTACCACTTTGCAATTTACCAATTTCTTAAATTGGAAACCCTAATTTAGGACTTGCCAAATCGGGAAACTTCCGAATATAGAAACTTCACTGAATTTCCGTCGGATTCTTTTCCTGTACTTATTCTCATCCGTAATTAACAATTACGAATGTTGGACTCAATCACATTGACTTCCAATTACACTAAGATTAACTAATTAATCTTAGCTCGTTGCATTAAGGATCTCAAGTACACGAGCAGTGTGACCCTCGATGGTTCAGGTGTAAGCTAGCCGTGGGCCCACAACCCATTGTGGTTTAAACTCGTCCCTGGAGTTACAATTAAGTTGAATCTAGTTTCAACTTAACTACCCAACGAATCAAGATTGGCGTCTAGCAACTACGCGTCATGATTCCCTAGATACAAATGAAGTGCCTGCAAGAACCTTGTGATATAGTTAACGTACAGTACGATCCCTTCAATACATATATCCCGATTGAACTAGAGGCATTGGTTCGTCGAGACCTCTTTATGAGTTCAATAACTGTGTGGACGTTCTTGATTATATAATCCGTTCGTGTTTGACTTAGAGAAACACATTTCTCTAATCAAGACACTTTCAGCTGTGGCCACAGACTTCATGGATTATGAATCGCAAGAACACACATGATATCCATGACTAATCAAGCGATCGAATCTCCTACTACAATGCACATACCTCTCACTAGATTTTGGACTGCACGAACACTGGCCCTTGGGGCAGTCCTCGGTGGAACTCAGGGGCAGGTCACGATACAGCTGGTCCTCTAGTGAAGTCTCGGTGATGTCTGGGTCTTAAGGATTAATGGTGTACAACTATATCATAGAAACCTCTACTCGATTATTGGGAACCACTTAGAGATTTCTAGGATGAGGGGGTTCAGTGAATTCATCAACTTATGAGCACCCACTTATGTATGCTGATGTCACAACACCGTTGACTGATGAGATGCAGTACACATACACAAAGTGCTAGTCTCGAATGGGAAAGGCCGATATCCTCATTAGTGGCGTAAATCGTTGACTAGGAACCACGTTTAACAGTTACTATACTTCAATAAATAATCTCACGACTCTACTAGATCTATTTATAGTAATTAAGTAAATGTAAGGACTATATCTATGCTTATGCAAGGGACAAGGGACAAAGATATAGAATGCCAAATGGGGGTTTTGTCATAATTACGAAATAGATTATTTACGAGTAGCGTGACAAAACACAACAATTAGTTGGCTCTTCGGTCACCTACTCTAACATTGACATTATGGGATTTTTAGACATGATTATCTGAGAGGTTTAGGGAAGAGGATTAAAAGAGATTCGTATTTGATGAATTTTACAATTAAATGTTTGGACTTATGTTATTTAATTGCTCTCCCACTAATTTTAGCGAGTTCCACTTCCGTCTAGTAGAAAAACGAGAAAACCGATTTTTCTTTAATGGGCTTTAGGTCCAATAGACAAATATAACCCGTTTTTAATCTAGCCCGATTATATTTGCCCAAAGGTAGATCACAATCAATCATATCCTTTATATGACCCTAAATTAATTTTCTTCACACTTGATAATGACCTAAGTTACTCTCGTGAATTCAAAATCTTCGTGTGTCAAGTCTAACCTACCAATCAAAGATGCTCATAGAAATATACCAAACTAATGCAGACCATAGTTAATCTAGCCGACCACATTAATCGAGCATAACCTTTTCTATGGCCTTCATCGTTATGTCAATTGAATTACAACTTACTTTACCATAGCACTCCCCGTTAACACGGCTTACTGCACTATAGTAAAGAGCTACACATAATTCAACCGTTGGCAGAAGGAAAGAAAAATTCAACAAATTGGTTTTTCTTTATAGCTTGAAATAATTCGTAATTAGATTAAGAATGAGTGATTTTTAGAAAACGCTTTATCTCATCAAAAGGTTCGGATTGGTCTTTGTGATTCCCACATCTATGTTCTATAAAGGTATATGGAAGCGCATATTGTCCTAAGAGGAACATACGACCTAACTATATAATTAATTACATTAATTAAGTATCGGGTTTTCAAAATAATTATATGACCTCAACTAGCATAAATCAATCATATAATGTCGAGGCACTAGTAATTAAGTTGAAGTATTATCATTATTATACGTGTGTTCGATTAATTAATATCAATTTAAAAATTTAAATTAATTAATTAATCTAACACCTATTTACTAAAATAGATGATTGTTGATTCGATTATCTAATTGGGATTAATTGAAAATAATTTTCCAACAATTAAAATCAATTTGTTTCAAGTTTAATTTTAGAAATCTGAAATAATCTTTTATTTTATTTTATTTTATTTTATTTTCAGTGAACCGGCTCGGCCCGACCGGTCTGACCGGTTCAGACCGAAACGGTCCGGTTCTGACTGGTCCAGTTGAACCAAATTAGTGGGCCGGGTCAGTCGGACTGAGAACCGGTCTGACCGACCCGAATCCACGTGGATTCGGTCAATTGGATCGAGTAGAACCATCGAACCGGCCGGTTCGATCCGAGTAATTAAAAACCGACAATTTTAAATTAAATTTCAGATCTGATTTTCCAATTTTAAACAATTTTAAAGCTGGAAAAATTCTAAAAAATATTTCAAAAATATTTTAAACTTTCGAAAACACCCAATTAAATTATACAACAATCACAACTTTAATAAATCGAACATGCATCAAAATAAGCATAGCATATGAAAACACAATTAATTGCACAACCTGGCTCTGATACCACTGTTGGGAATCGGACACGTGTACGCAGCCGAATTTATTTTTTATGCGAATTAAACGAATTTATATCACATAATCACATGCCCGATATTAATTAAACAATTAATTGCGTACCTTTGCGCTTCTAGCGAAATTAAAAACGACAATCATGCGAATTAATTTAATCGACAGTAAATCAATTAGCATGCTTGCATTAAATCATTTAACGTGCTCCCGGTAATTAATAAATATCATGTGAATATGCAAAACATACAAATTCACGAAACGTACTACGAAAACGAACATACATAATTTAATCTAATTAAATTAATATCTAACGAATACCGGATTCGAGAATTACCTCTTGAAGCGTGAGGTTGGCGCACGAAACGAAGCAAGATTGCCACGGAAACCAATCCGTGCAATCCGAGAGCGGCGACGGCGAAGTAGCGACGACAGCGGTGCAAGCTACGGCGGCGCGTGAGGATCACGCGCTGTCTTCAGGCGGCGCGTGGGAGCGCGTGCGTTGTCGGCTCGGGGGATGCTCCTCGGTTCTTCGATTCTTCGATTCTTCGATGTTCCTCCTCACGGATTTCACCTCGTATACTTCAATCTACTAAAACGCGGTAATAGACACGCAATAGTTAGAATAAACAGAAGAATATAAAAGAGGAAAAGAACTACCACAATATTCGGCCAAGGGAGGCCGATTTCCGGCGGTGGAACAGCGGTGACGGCGGCGGCCGTGAGCGAGTTTGGCCGAGAGAGAGAGGGGCGAGCGGCTAGGGTTTTTGAGATGTCTTGTGGGTTGTGCAAGACCTATAAATCAAGTATTTATAGTATCTTGTATAAAAGCCCTAACGGGCTTAAGTTAGACCGGGCCCAACAACTTAAGTTCGTTAGTTCTTTACTCGCTCGTTTTGTCTCAATTCAATGATCGGAAAATTGTAACAATTACATTTTCAAAATCATTATAATATCCTCGTCATTACGAGTGCCAATACTCGATTTCCAACTTTCTAAAAGTGGAAAGCCTAATTCAATGCACTTTCTAAATTTGGAAACTTCCCGATTTAGAAAGTCCACTAAGATGTTCGCCTATTCTTTTCATTTTCTTATTCTCAATCATAATTCCAAATTACGAATGTTGGACTCAATCATATTGACTTCCAATCATGCAAAGATAAAACATTTTTATCTCTCACCATTATTCAAAGATCTCATGTGCACGAGCAGTGTGACCCTCGATGGTTCAGGTCTAAGCTAGCCGTGGGCCCACAACCCTTTGTGGTCAAAACTCGTCCCTTAGAGTTACGATTAAGATGAATCTCGTTTCACCTAAATCACCCAACGAATCAGGATTGGTGTCTAGCAACTACGCGTCATGATTCCCTAGATACAAATGAAGTCCCTACAAGAACCTTTTGATATAGTTAACGTACAATACGATCCCCTTCGATTCATATGTCCTCATTGAACTAGAGGCATTGGTTCATCGAGACCTCCTTAGTAGTTCATTGACTGTGCGATCGTTTTAAGTGTTGTAATCGTTACGTGCATGACTTAGAGAATCGAATTCTCTAATCATCACTTAGTCAGCTCTGGCCAGAGACTAAGAGATTACAAACTATGAGAACACACATGACATCCAAAACTATTCTAGCGATCGAATCCTCGACTACAATGCATAGACTGCCCACTAGATTTCGGACTGCACGAACACTGGCCCTTGGGGTGGTCCTCGGTGGAACTCAGGGACATGTCACGATACAGCTGGTCCTCTAGTGAAGTCACGGTGATGTCTAGCTCATAAGGACTAATGGTGTACAACTATACCATAGATATCTCTACTCGATTATTGAGAACCACTTAGAGATTTCTAGGGTGAGGGAGTTCAGTGAACTCGTCAACTTACGAGCACCCACTTATGCATGCCAATATCACAATACCATGTACTGATGAGATGCAATACACATACACTAAGTGCTAGTCTCTTAATGGGAAAGGCCGATATCCTCATTGGTGGCGTAACCCTTCGACTAGGAACATGTTTAACAATTTAATACTAAAGTAAATATCTCACGATCCTAACGATCAATTACTAGTACTTGTAATAACTGCGAGGACTATATCTATGTTTGTGACAAAGGGACAAAGATATATAATGCCAAGGTGTTTTTTTTATCAACAATACGAAAAAGTCTATTTATTATCAGAATAAATGGAAAGACCATAGCCACATGTTGGCTTGTTGGTCACCTACTCTAACAAAACATTCTGATGAGATATTATTTTTTCTAAAAGTTGTGACCGACTTTTTCTTAATGGTGGTCACAAGTTTTAGAAAAAGTTTTTATCTCATTAGAAGGTTTTGTTAGAGTAGGTGACCAACAAGCCAACTTGTGGCTGTGGTCTTTCCATTTATTCTAGTAATAAATAATCTTTTTTCGTATTTATGATAAAAACACCTTGGCATTCTATATCTTTGTCCCTTTGTCTCAAACATAGATATAATCCTTACAGTTATTACAAGTACTAGTAATTGATCATTAGGATCGTCAGAGATTTACTTTAGTATCATAACTGTTAAACATGTTCATAGTCGAAGGGTTACGCCACCAATGAGGATATCGGCCTTTCCCATTAAGAGACTAGCACATAGTGTATGTGTACTGCATCTCATTAGTAAACGGTATTGTGATATCGGAATGCATAAGTGGGTGCTCGTAAGTTGACGAGTTCACTGAACTCCCTCACCCTAGAAATCTCTAACTGGTTCTCAATAATCGAGTAGAGATATCTAAGGTATAGTTGAACACCATTAGTCCTTATGACCTAGACATCACCGTGACTTCACTAGAGGACCAACTGTATCGTGACCTATCCTTGAGTTCCACCGAGGACGACCCCAAGGGCCAGTGTTTGTGCAGTCCGAAATCTAGTGGGAGGTCTGTACATTGTAGCTGGGGATTCGATCGCTAGAATAGTCTTGGATTTCCTTTGTGTTCTCATAGTTTGTAATCTCTAAGTCTCTGGCCAGAGCTGATTAAGTGATGATTAGAGAATTCGATTCTCTAAGTCATGCACGTACCAATTACAACACATAGAACGATCACACAATCATTGAACTACTAAAGAGGTCTCGATGAACCAATGCCTCTACTTCAATCGGGACATACGAATCAAAGGGATCGTACTGTACGTTAACTATATCAAAAGGTTCTTGCAGGCACTTCATTTGTATCTAGGGAATCATGACGCGTAGTTGCTAGACGCCAATCTTGATTCGTTGGGTGATTAAGGTGAAACGAGCTTCATCTTAATTCTAACTCTAAGGGACGAGTTTAGACCACAACAGGTTGTGGACCCACGGCTAGCTTACACCTGAACTATCGAGCGTCACACTGCTTGTGCACTCGAGATCTTTGAATAAACTGTCAAAGATAAAATTGTTTAATCTTTGCATGATTGGAAGTCAATATGATTGGTCCAACATTCGTAATTTGGAATTTTGGATGAGAATAAGAAAAGGAAAAGAATAGGCGAACATCTTAGTGAACTTTCTAAATCGGGAAGTTTCCAAATTTAGAAAGTGCACTGAATTAGGGTTTCCACTTTTAGAAAGATGGGAATCGAGAATTGGAATTCGTAATGACGAGGACATTACAATGATTCCAAAAATGTAATTGTTACAATTTTCCGATCATTGAGTTGTGAGAAACGAACGAGTAAAGAACTAACGAACTGAAGCTGTTGGGCCCGGTCCAACTTAAGCCCGTTAGGGCTTTTATACAAGAAACTATAAATACATGATTTATAGGTCTTGCACAACACTCAACACAATTACAAAACCCTAGCCGATCGAACTCTCACTCGGCCGAATTCTCACCCAGGCCACCGCCACCGCCGCCGTTCGTCGCCGGAATCGGCCCTTTGCACCGATCGGTTTTTTGGTAGTTCTTTTCTTTTGTCTTTTCTTCCGTCTATTCTAACTTTTGCGTGTCGAGTGCCACGTATTTAGTAGATCAAAGTATACGAGTTGAAATCCGAGAGGAGGAAGATCAAAGAGTCGAAGGACCGAGAAGCAGCCCCGAGCCAACGCTGCACGCACCGCCTGACGACAGCGTGTGATCCACACGCGCCGCCGTCGCTAGCCCGTCTGCCGCCGTCGCTCTGCCGTCGCCGCTCCTGACTGCATGGATTGGTTTCCGTGGCAGTCTTGCTTCGATTCTTGGACCTACCTCACGTTTCAAGAGGTAAACTTTCGAATTTGATATTCGATTAGGTTTTTAATTTAATGTAGCTAATTGGAACTTTGTCTACTAAGTTTTTGTTTTCAACTACTTGTCACCCCCAAACGAATTTTTACCTCATGTTAGAATTTTATTATAATCGTGCAACACATTCAGCAACTATGTTTTCGCCTTTTGAGATTGTTTATGGTTTTAATCCTTTGACTCACTAGATATGATGACAATACCTTTGTCTGAAAGAGTTAATTTAGATGGAAAAAAGAAGGCCGAGCTTGTTCGAGAAATTCACAAAAGGGTGAGAGACAACATTTAAAGAAGAACCGAGCAATATGCCAAGCAAGCCAACAAGGGAAGGCGTGAAGTTGTGTTTGAGTCCGGAGATCGGGTTTAGTTGCACTTGAGAAATGAACGGTTTCCACACCAAAGAAGATTCAAGTTGCTACCTCGCGGAGATGGTCCCTTCCAAGTCCTTGAGCGCGTGAATGACAACGTCTACAAATTAGACTTACCCGGTGAGTACATTGTTAGTAGTACTTTCAATGATGCTGATTTAAGTCTTTATGATGTAGGTGACGATTTGAGGACAAATCCTTTACAAGAGCAGGCGAATGATGGAGGTCCATCCAAGAGCACAAATGAAGACGAAGTCCAAGTGCCGAGTGGACCTATCACAAGAAGTCAAGCTAAAGATTTTAAGGAGAAGCTCAATACATTTGTACAAGAATGAATGAAGAATCTGAAATTCCAAGATGAGAGAAAGACAAAGTTTATTATGAGCATTCAAGTGATGGAGATGAACAAGCAGGCATTAGCTAATTATGGTGAACTTAAATGAATTAATTTCGAGCCCAAATTGGAGCAAGAGAGTTGAAGTTAGAGGTGAAGTTATGGCTTAATGTTCAGCCAAATAGTTATTATTTTTGTTTTTTATTAGTTATTAGTAGTAAGGAGTCTTTGTTTTAATTAGTTTTCTACTTTGATAGGAGTTATTGCTTTCATAGTCGGATAGGTTCTTATTTCCTTTCTTTGAGATTGTTTAGGAGTATTTTTAGAGTTAATAAATACCTCCAGTATGTCATGCACGAAAATCAACACTTTGATCAATAAAAATTCGTGAGTTTTATTCTCTTTTTTGTTCATAAGAACTTCTCGAACTTATCGGAGGATTCTGTGGTGCTCATCGACTTATCAAACAATCCTTCACAATTATTTGTGGCGTCTTCATATACCAAGGTTCTTTCCTCTTCATAGGAAAATGGTCAAGGTTCCACCTTCATGGAAACCTCTAGTGGACGATCTGGGTTTGATATCAAAGTATTGATATCGGGTTTTGGCACATGCTGGCAAGGTTCATATCATCTGGTATCAAAGCCAACTTCCATGTGGTTTTGTGTTCGTCATAAATATGAAATCGTTACATTTTTCTGAGCGAACGCTTGTCACGAACGAGACATGTAGAGAGATAGACCTAATAGCTTAACGGACCGGATTCAACTTAATCCCACTAGTTTTTGAGAGACCCTATTATGTAAGGAGTGTTTAAGATGATCAAAATTAGATTTTTGACGCTCTAAAACCCCAGCCACACGACACCCTCTCGACTGCAACCTCCACAACACCGCAGCCTCCTCCGTCGCGTCTCTGCCGCCGAAATTCGATTTCGATTTGATTTTCCTTTGTCTCATTTATTATGATTGTATTTTAAAAATTTTGTATCTAGTGCTACAGTGGTTGATGGATTGAATATACGATGTGAAAGTCGATTAGACAGAGGAACAAGTTTAGTCAGCCCACGCACCGCCGCCGCCAGCCTCCACGCGCCGCCATATGTTCACTCTCCACTATAGAGGACCAACCATCTGGAGGTGAAGGCCATGCACCACTCCCTCCATCCACCCATTGTTGTTGGTTGAATTGATTCCCTCCCGAAATCGCACGCTTCGAATGTGAGATTCGAATCTCGTAAATTAATTTCTATAATTTTAATTATGTGAAAATTAATTTGCGATAAATTGTTTATCAGGTTTGTATGATCCGAATTAAATTTTGTTTCTATAGATTTCAAATTCATTAACATGCTCGTTTGTTTGATTTAGTTCAGTATGCAATTAAGTATGCGTGCACATTTGTATGATAATTTTTATATTTTTTCAAAAAAATTAAAGCTTTTAATGCGTAACGTGCATCAATTTCCAATAGAAGGCATGGGGGATGTTGTTTTTTGCGGTATGCGATGTAGATTGTTATTTTGGAGAAATAGTAATGCATAGTCAATCTAATGTTTAGAAACTATATTTGTAGTACACTATAGTCATATTAAAAAATTGTCAGCTACTGATTTGGACTAAATAATTGATTTTGTTTTTATCTAGAACATGTCGTCAACTGTTAAAGTTGTGATGAGATTTAGTTAAAGATTTGCTGTGAAAAATTGGTCTAGTGATTTGAAATTCAATACGCTGGTTGGGTTTGTAAGGGCTAAGGAATAAGTTGTACATCCACATTATGATTTTGTCATATAAAGTTTTGGATGATCGCGATGGAATACTCACTGACAATGATGATGTTGCACATATGTTCTTTTTGATTGTTGAGCTTGGTCTTGAGCAGATTGAGATAAATGTGAAGCAACAAGAAGGTGTTGCAACATATTTTGATGGGAATTTGTTTATTGTTTAAATTTAGCCCTATTGTTGAAAGTTAGCCCGCACTTGATTATGGTTTGCCAATTGTTTGCAGTGTTGATTACGAATTCCTCACATTGGCCCAAATCCATTACTGAGTTTCTTTTGGGCGACCTTAATGAAAGACGTCCATCAAGTATTCCAAGGTCGTGTGAAGGATTTTAAAATGAAGTTATACAAGTGTGTTGTGGAGGTTGGGTTTGAATATCATTACATCAAGAATGACGGGATGCGTGTTATGGTTGAGTGCAAATGTAGAAAGATTAAGGACTGCAAGTGGCGAATTCATGTATCATAAAAGAAGGCGAATGGATTTTTCTACGTTAGGAAGTTTATCAAGGATCATACATGCGAGTGTACGTTTAGGTCGGCAAGGAAACGTAGACTCACATGTGACATATTTGTTGAGTTGATCATGTCTGATATTCGATAAAAGCCTAATACATTGCCGAAAGATATCGTTCGTCAGTCAAAAAGTCGTTATGGTATCGACATTAGATATTATGTGGCATAGAGGAATGTTGAAGGGGGTGTTAAGATAGCAAACTAAAAATCTCCCTTTTATTCTATGTAAATGTTCTATTTTAATAAAGTTTATTTATTCAGTCATTTATGAGAATATGTGCATGTGAGTTTCAAGCAATTTTAATTAGATATTGATTAATTGTCAATTAATTAAATGTACAAGTCTATTGTTCTAATAGTATTTGAAATGATATGCTACAACCAATAAAAATATCATTTTGAAAGTTCGTTTAGAATATAAAGATTTAACGTTCACAATCTAGATGAAATTAGACTAACCGTTGGTGAAAGATTATAGCATAGTATTTAAGTGATTGATCTTGATTACGGTAAACTAATAATAACTTTTGTTGTTATTGTTCTGACTTATTGTGCTAACACACCTGGCATGCGTTGAACATGATAAAGTCAAATAAATTTTTTATCACTGATTAAATATGAAACTATATTATTTATAGTTGGCAGCAATTATGTATTCTCTTAATCCCTAGATTATTAATATACACATTTAATTGGTGATCTCTACTTTGATTCACAATGGGAGATATTCCAATATTGAGTCAAATGACCCCAATGCGTTGTATAGAGATGCTATAGATGGAAATTTATTATCAAAACAAATTCACATCTCTGAAATATGAGATTGATTAATAAAACTTGAGTATCTTATGAATTTTGTTTATGTCAGGAACTCCGTCGAATGGATTTTATATCCAACATACTCAAATAAGTTAGCGAGTAAGACCAAAAAACTATGCCAAGTTAATTTATTTTTCAGTGAACAAATAAATTGGTGGTTATTGGAATCTTAATGCGAGGAGAATTGAAGTAATGATAAACGAAAGCTTAAAATATAATTTTGAGAATATAATGGGAGTCCACAATTATTTGATAGTGGAAATATAAACATTTAATATTTAATTAAATGAATTCTTTTTGGAAAAAAATTAAATCCTGTAAAAAATTAAGGAAGTAGGGGAGGGGGCATGATTGGAACCCTAGACCTCTACTCTAATAATAGAGGCTAGGTATTAACTCTCCTAATGAGATATGAATTCAATTAACTTTTCAATTGACTGTATTATATTTTCTCCTTTAGTCCATATTGTAGCCCATACATAATCAAACTCATCGAGAAAATATAATTCAACTAATATAATATTTTATAAATTAAGTGACCAAAAAGTGAGTCTCCTTGAACTGCAATTTTCGACCACTAAGCGATAAGGAAGGAGGTATATTTCTTTACAAGTAATGATTTCCTTGTGTGGCTCTAATTCCTTTTGTTATATATAATACATATTAGAGTGAAGAGAACATAATGTTTTTTCTCCCTTCTCTCTTGATCGTGTAAGACGTGAAGAAGAAAAATATTTTATCTTTTGTGTTCTCAATTATAGCTTTAGTATTTTTTTGGAACACAAGCCCACCCTTGTTGAAAAATAAATGCGAGATATTCAATAGAAGATTAGAGATCTCTACCTCTGTGAATTTCGAATAGCAAGGATTGATGGAAGGACCCATTCGTGCGGCCGAATGTAGAAAAATGAATCAGCTCGTAAAAAGTGTAAGTTGTTAGATTAGATTTATTCCGCTTTTAAACGAATCTAATTGAAGCAAGTTAATAAAATTAACACCGGCTAAATCCAAACCTCTTACGAATTTTCATTGGCTCATGGGCTTCATATTCCAACAATTGGTGTCAGAGTTCTTTGATTAATTCGTTTGAGGTTCACCATGTAGTCCAAACTGCATAAAATGGAAAATTTTATATGTTGCGTGTATCGATTTTTTCTGAGCATGTTTTGCACAATAGAAAAATCCAATATTATGGCTATGAACATATTATTTGTGTTTTATGTGAATGGATCCCATTGCGTCGTGAGTGGTTACTTGTCGGTTTTTAATTTTCATCGCGAGATATTGATGGAAGACCGTGTGCCTACGATATTTTTATTTTAGTAATTTTCTAAATTAGTTTTAGATAGAAAGTACATAGATAGAATAGAACATTTTTAGTTTCGGGGATTGTCTGCGCGATTGTGGCGTTTTTGTCATTACGACCTTATCTACCGTCGGATTGAGCTGAATTGTTTCAGGAGGTTTCTAACTCCTTAGAATTTTTTCAATCTGCTATATAATTTGACAAAAAACGAAAAATATGTTTTTTCGTAATTATAAATGTAATGTTAGAAACAAGGAAAATATAAGTTGTTTATAATAATGTAAAAAATGTTGAATGGAAACAACAAAAAAGATGACAAAATTTGTAAATATAAAATAAAATATGTTTGATGAAAAAATAAAGATATTAAATGCATAATAAAAAATGATAAATGCAGTTTGAAATTTACCTAAGTAAATTGATGTGAAACAAAAGTTTAATTGGACTTGTCATTTAGTTATATTGGAAAATCTAGTCGTCCACCAACCCTCTTCTCTCTCTCATTCTCGCTCTTTCTCTTTGTCACGTTCTCTCTCAGTCACGCTCTCTCTCACTGTCACGCTGTCTCTCTCTCTCTCACTCTCTCTCTTCTCCTTCTATTTCTCTCGCTCTCTATCTCCATCACTTCACCATTGTTGAGGGGGCGATGGCTATGGCGCAACTATGACTGTGGAGGCGTCGACAATAAGGGGATGGTTATGGAGACAGGAGACGACGACTATAGTGGTGGAGGTCAGATCTATGGCGGGTGGTGGCGGCTATGGTGGCTAGGATTTAATTTGGTCGACGGCTATGGCAACTAGGGTTGGCGGCTAGGGTTGGTGGACGACTAGATTTTTGCAGATAGGGTTTGGCGTCGGTTGAAATTTGTTGGCTGCTATGATTTAAAGGTGGCTGGGAGATGTTGGAAGTTAGGGTTTGGCAGCGGCTGGGAGTTGTTGAATGATAGAGTTCGGAATAGTACACCATAGTATATCGTAGTATACCATAATATAATATAGTAGCTGTATTATTTGACAAAAATGAAAAATTATTTTTTCGTAATTTTCAATAAAATGTTCAATAAAAAGTTATTTATAATAGCGTAAAAAATGCTAGAGTGAAAAAAAAAAAAATATAGATGACCAAGTCGGTAAAAATAAAATAAAATATATTAGATGAAAAAATAAAGATAGTAAATGCATAATAAAATGATAAATGTTGTTTGAGTTTTACTTAATACAAATTCGAATTTGTGTGTGGAGGGGCATTTTTTGAATGGATTTAATAAATGATGTGATTTTTTTTTTAGGCTTGTCATTTAGTTCTAATTAGTTTTGTCACCAGGGACCTATATCATAAGACGGCTAAAATATAATTATATTTATACTGTTGGGGATCGGGCACGTGTACACTGTGGAAAACAAATTTATTTTATTTTATTTATGTAAACTAATTTATATAAACAAACACGTGCGCTTCCAATCACCGACGAACATGCTCGCATATGTAATTAGTTTAAATGACATAAATTAAATCATCATAGCATGCTCGCGAGATTAAATCAAATAATTAACTTGTTCAACGAACGATTCACATAAACACATAATCGAACATATAGATTCATATGATTTAATAATCAATTAACATACATTAATCTCAATTAATATAAATTAATATATATATATATATATATATATATATATATATATATATATTAATGAATTAGGGAAAAATATACACCTCGTATATTCAATCCACTATCCACGCAACACTAGATACGTGATAGGCTAAGTACAACGAAGAAAAACGAAGGGAAAAGGAAGATGCCGATGCGGCGGCGACTGGCGGCGGCACGGTGGCTGGTGGCGGAGGTAGAATTTCGGCTGGAAGGTGGACGGCCGATGGAGGGAGAGAGGCTAGGGTTTCACGCTTGTGTTATGTCGTTTTTGTGTGTATTTCACAAGACATATAAATCTTATTTATATACTCCTTGTGACAACCCTAACATGCTTTAAGTTGGGCTAGGCCCAACAACTTAAGTCCACTCTCTATATCGGCTCGTTTCTAACAAACGGATGCTCGCAAAAATATAACATATATATTTTGACGACGAGCACAAATTCTCGTCGATACGAGTACCACTTTTAAAGTTACCAATTTCCAAAATTGGAAACCCTAATTTAGGACTTGCCAAATTGGGAAACTTCCCAAAATAGAAAGTTCACTAAATTTCCGTTGGATTGTTTTCCTCTACTTATTCTCATCCGTACTTAACAATTACGAATGTTGGACTCAATCACATTGACTTCCAATTACACTCAGATTAACTAATTAATCTTAGCTCGTTGCATTGCAATGTTTTTATTTTATTTGTATTTTTTTTTTACTTTTTAATTATTTATTTTTTATTGTGCTAAGAATTCTTACTTTCCTTTTGACATTAGATTCGAGCTAAACATTATTCCTCTCCTTATGGAATTAGCTTGGAGCTAAGTATTCTTACTCTGCGTTTGGCATTAGCTTCGAGCTATGCATTCTTAGCTCGTTGCATTGCAATGTTTTTATTTTATTTGTATTTTTTTTTACTTTTTTTTTTATTTTATTTTTATTTTTTATTGTGTTAATAATTCTTACTTTCCTTTTGACATTAGATTCGAGCTAAACATTATTCCTCTCCTTATGGAATAAGCTTGGAGATAAGCAATCTTACTCTGCGTTTGGAATTAGCTTCGAGCTATGCATTCTTCATTTCCTTATGGAAATAGCTTGTGCTTAGCATTCTTACTTTCCGTTTGGCAATAGCTTCGAGCTAAGCATTCTTACTTTCCTTTTGGCATTAGCTTCGAGCTAAGCATTATTCCTCTTCTCATGGAATGTTTTTATTTATTTTTTATTATTTTTTTTATTTATTTTTTATTTTTTCATTTTATTTACTGTTAATTTTTTTAATTTATTTTTTTATTTTTTATTTTTAAATTATTTTTTTAATATTTTTTTTTAATTTACATTTTTTATTTTATTATTTATTATTTTTTTTACCCTCCTCCTTATGGAATTAGCTTGAAGCTAAGCATTCTTAGTTTCCTTTTGGCATTAGCTTCGAGTTAAGCATTCTTACTTTTCTTTTGGCATTAGCTTCGACCTAAGCATTATTCCTCTCTTTATGGCATTAGCTTGTGCTAAGCATTCTTACTTTGCTTTTGGCATTAGTTTCGACCTATGCATTCTTCCTTTCCTTATGGAATTAGCTTATGCTCAACACTCTTACTTTCTTTTTGGCATTAGCTTAGAGCTAAGCATTCTTACATTCCTTTTGGTATTAGTTTCGAGCCAAGCATTATTCCTTTCCTTATGGAATTAACTTGTGCTAAACATTCTTACTTTCCTTTTGGCATTAGCTTGGAGCTAAGCATTCTTACTTTATTTTTCGAATTAGCTTCGAGTTAAGCATTATTTCTATCCATATGGAATTAGCTTGTGCCAAGCATTCTTACTTTCCTTGTGGCATTAGCTTCGTGCTAAGCATTATTCCTCTTCTCATGGAATGTTTTTTTTTTTGGTTTTTTTTATTTAATTTACTTTTGTAGTTTTTTTTTATTTTTTTTATTGTTTTCATTATTTGTTTTTTAATACTTATTTTTTATTTGATTTATTTTTCATTTGTTTTTACCTTCTCCTTATGGAATTAGCTTGCAGCTAAGCATTCTTAGTTTCCTTTTGACATTAGCTCGAGTTAAGTATTCTTACTTTTCTTTTAGCATTAGCTTCGAGATACAAATTATTCCTCTGCTTATGGATTTAGCTTGTGCCAAGCATTCTTACTTTGTTTTTGGCATTAGCTTCGAGCTAAGCATTCTTACTTTTCTTTTGATATTAGCTTCGAGCTAAGCATTATTCCTCTTCTCATGGAATATTTTTATTTTTTTCATTATTATTATTTTTATTTTTTAATTTTTTTAGTAAATTTTTTATTATTTTATTTATTTTATTTTATTTTTAATTTTTATTTCTATTTTATTTTTTTTATTATTATATTTTGTTTAATTTTTTTACCCTTCTCCTTATGGATTAGCTTGGAACTTAGCATTCTTACTTTCCTTTAAACATAAGCTTCGAGCTAAGTATTCTTACTTTTCTTTTGGCATTAGCTTCGAGCTAAGCATTACTCCTCTCCTTATGGAATATGCTTGTGCTAACCCCGTTGGCATCTCGTCCGGAAAGACATCATCAAACTCCTGCAAAAGAGAAATAACAATACTAGGCAAAGAAGAATTAAGGTTAGCATTAGAAAAATAGGACTCCCTAAACACTAACAACATCATTGTTCTTTCACCCTTACATGCACTCTTAATCTCTCTTTCTTTTGCATAAAAGCTCACTTTTCTCTCATCTCTCTTTATTAAGTCTGCACTCTCTTCTTTTTCTTTTCTCACGTCGGCTAAACTCTCTTGTTTTACCTCTCCACTACTACTAACACGTTCATTCTCATTTTGTTTTGAACTTGCAGCAATGGACTTCTTAATATGATTTTGCTCCTCAAACACCTGACGAGGTGGTAAAGGTGCAAGTGTGATTCGCCTGCCATCCTTAGTAAAAGTGTAGCGATTTTTGTAACCATCATGGACTGTTCGTCGATCAAATTGCCAAGGTCGCCCAAGTAAGATATGACTTGCTTGCATGGGCACAACATCGCACATCACCTCATCTTTGTATTGTCCAATACTAAAGGAAATCAGTACTTGTTTCGTCACTCTCAACTCGCCACTTTCATTCAGCCACTGAAGTCTGTAAGGTCTCGGATGTTTGATGACTTGCAACCCTAGCTTGTCTACCATTAGCTTGCTCGCTACATTCACGCAACTTCCTCCATCAATTATCAATCCACATACTCGGTTTTGAACATGGCAGCGTGTATAGAAGATGTTCTCTCGCTGTATTACATCACCATCTTCTTCAGCTTGCACGTGAAGAGTTCGAAGTACAACAAGTGCGAGTCCATCAACAGCTTGTACCACATCACCTTCAACAGGTGCTGTTTTTGAAGTTGACTCTTCCTCCTCCTCGGACTCCAGCTCGCCATTATCCAATAAAATCATAGCTCGCAGGTTAGGGCAGTCCATGGCGATATGACCTGCTCCATGACATCTATGGCATTTAATGTCACGTGTTCGTTGTGGTTGTGATGAATTATTACCTCTCTCAGGTGGTGCTCGGTTGATCGGATTTTCATTGGAAGGTTTCGTTGTCGATTTCTCCTCGGGTTTCGAAGTAGGATTCCATCGCGGTTTCCAGCTTGATGCCTCGGCCCGAGCTGTAGTTCTCCCTCCTCGCTTAAGCTGCCTCTCAACTTTCATGGCCATATGAACGACCTCGTCAATCTCAACGTAGTGCTGCAACTCCACTACATTAGCGATCTCCCGCTTCAGCCCGCAAATAAATCTTGCCATCGTGGCCTCTTGATCCTCCTCAATATTGGCTCGAATCATTGCAATCTCCATCTCCTTATGGTACTCCTCGACTGATTTAGTACCTTGCTTCAAGCTTTGTAATTTCAGATGTAAGTCTCGATAATAATGTGAGGGCACGAACCTCCGTCTCATAAGTGCCTTCATAGACTCCCAATCGACAATTGGTGGTTCGCCGGTTCTGCGTTTAGTCACTACCAATTGATCCCACCAAATGATAGCATAATCGGTGAACGCTACAGCTGCAAGCTTCACCTTCTTTTCCTCGGAATAATTGTGGCAATCGAAAACGAGCTCAACCTTTCTTTCCCATTCTATGTATGCCTCGGGATCACTCTTCCCTTGGAAAGACGGTATACTCAATTTGATCGAGCTGAGGTTTCGATCAACCTCATCTCTTTCTCGCCCCACATTACCTCGCCTTGGTATGTCAAATATGCCACCTCTGTTCCCTCGTCCTCTATGCCCTCGTCTAGAAGTATTAGACTCTGCCTCAGATTCTTCATCAAAGAATTGTTCATCGAACTCCAATTCGTCACGTTGGCGTACAACAGGTTGACGAATAGGTGGCCGCAGTTGTGGAGCGGGTGCAGGTCTTACCCTACTCAACTCATCGATTTGATTTTGCATCCTTTGAAGGGTTATATGCAAACGTTGGAGTTGCTGCTCCGTGGTTTCGCCCTTTTCATCACCACTCCCATTATTTGACATGATGTTTGAACTGCAAAATATTGTTAAAGAAAAAAACAAAAAAGATTTTCCTCACCACTCCCTCACGTGTATCACTCAATATGATGTTCACTCAATTCACTCGTGTTTCACACAATTAGGCTTTTACCCTCTTTTGATCTCACACTCTCTTGCCTTTTTCCACTCGTAAACTCCCTTCGAAGTTCTAAAGAAACTAATCGAGAAAATATTAAGTGGATTTTCGTTTTTTTATTCAAAGCTAAATAGTATTTTATCAATTCAGAAATTATGTGGAGGAAAATAAAAGGAATTTCGAATTTAATGGTAAAAGGAAACAAAAGGAATAGGAAACAAAGAAACAACGTGGAATTCAATTAGGAGAAAGGTAGACAAGGAAACAAGATATTCAAGGAGTTGCCCAAGTCTATTAAAAACTTGATTTGTGTTGCCCAAATCTATTAAAACTCCTTACAAGGAATTTTCCTTGGTTGAATTTCGAATTTTGCTTCTTCTTCTTCTTCTTTTTTTTTTTTTTTTTTTTTTTTTTTTTTTTTTACTAACAAACCCTAACGTGGGCTGCAAGTAACTTTAAAGAAAAGCAAAATTCGATTTTTTTTTTTTGACGAAGACTCTAGACAACAGAATTCAAGAAAAGATGAGATAGAGAAGACACGAAGAACGGAAAAAAAAACAAAGACACGAAAAAAAAAGGATAGGTGAAACCTTTTCTCGGAAATTGGCTCTGGTTACCAACTGATACGAACCCCGTAGAACTTGTTACGGGACCCAATAATCTTATGCGGAAGCAAGAACGGAACGTCCAAAAATAAAGGATTCGATTGGCGGAATTCGGAATATTGACCCCGTAGCTATAGAGAGCTAGAAACCAATATTATCAAGGTGGAAGTATTGACCCCGTGATTATAATGAATCAGAAACCAATACTATATTGCTAAGAATAATTCACAAGAATCCACTCGCAAAATATCCCGAAGAGTTGTTGAAGAACAACGAAGGAGAATTTTAGTCTCTCAAAATAATACTTAAAAACGTCCAAGTAATAATGACCCTAAAACAACCTATTTATAAGTGTCAAAGAGACCTAATCTAACAAGGAAAATAAATCCTAACTTTTCTATTATAAGGAACGAAATAAACTAAATCTAGTCCAAATAGGACTCTAAATAACAAGAAATAAATTGTCCATTAATAAAATACGAAAATTAATAATAATCATCTTTTCCAAGTCACGTCTTCTCGGCTGGATGACTAGACGGGCTCAAGTCCTTGAGCTCGGCTTGCTTCACAATCTGGCCCGATAATTCGCTCCAATTAAGCTCAGCTGGGATCGAACTAGACTTCGTCAATTCTTCATTTTGGAGCTCGTGTTCTACTAAGTTAAGCATGGCTGCTTCAATGCGCTTGGCCCGAGCTCGGGTAATCGGTCCTCTTGGCACATGCAGCTCGTCCAAGTCATCAACTCCTTCATCCAGCTCGGCACTACCTCTCGTAATTGGCTGGATCGTATCATCCTCCCCCTCTTGAAAATGATTCGTCCTCGAATCTGAATCTACATCAAACGGAGATAGGTCAGAAACATTAAATGTCGAACTAACTTGATACTCACTTGGAAGGTCGATCTTATAGGCTTTATCGTTAATCTTTTCCAGCACTTGGAAAGGTCCATCTCCTCGTGGCTTAAGTTTTGAACTTCGCTGATTGGGAAATCTTTCCTTTCGAAAATGAACCCAAACCCAATCTCCTTGCTGAAAGGTAAGGTGCTTTCGCCACTTATTAGCTCGGTTCACAACTTGCTCATTCCTTTTCACAATGTGCTCGCGTGCTTCTTCATGGATTTTCTTCACTAACTCAGCCTTACGCTTCCCATCTAGACTTGAAATCTCATTAACAGGTAAAGGCAACAAATCCAAAGGAGTTAGCGGATTAAAACCATAAACAATCTCAAAAGGTGAAAACTTTGTAGAAGAATGCACCGATCTATTATACGCGAACTCAATAAAAGGAATACATTCCTCCCATGACTTAAGGTTTCTTTTAAGAACAGCTCGCAATAACATACCTAAAGTTCGATTAACCACCTCGGTTTGACCATCGGTTTGTGGATGACAAGTAGTTGAAAAGAGTAAAGTCGTACCTAACTTACCCCACAAAACACGCCAAAAATGACTAAGGAATTTAACGTCCCTATCACTAACAATAGTACGAGGTACCCCATGCAATCGCACTACTTCGCTAAAGAATAAATTCGCTACATGCGTAGCATCATCAGTTTTATGACATGGAATGAAGTGTGCCATTTTAGAAAAACGATCTACCACAACAAAAATAGCATCTCAACCTTTACTAGACCTCGGCAACCCTAAAACAAAATCCATTGATACATCGGTCCAAGGGTGAGTAGGAACAGGTAATGGCATATATAATCCATGTGGTTTAACCCTAGATTTAGCTCGCCTACATGTTAGACACTTCGAACAAATCCTCTCAACATCTCGCTTCATACGCGGCCAAAAGAAATGTTCTTTTAAAATATCTAATGTTTTAGAAACACCAAAATGTCCCATTAAACCACCTCCATGTGATTCTCGCACAAGTAATTCACGAAGCGAACAATTAGGCATGCAAAGTTTGTTCTCCCTAAACAAATAATCATCATGCTTGTAGAATTTTTCAAAAGTTCCTTTTTGACATGCAGCAAATATAGTAGCAAAATCATGATCGTTCACGTACAACGCCTTAACATGCTCAAAACCTAAGAATTTAGAACTAAGGGTCGACACGAGAACATACCTGCGAGATAGTGCATCAGCTACGACATTATCTTTACCTTGTTTGTACTGTATCACAAAAGGAAACATCTCGATAAACTCCACCCACCGAGCATGTCTTCGGTTCAGCTTGCCTTGGCCCTTAAGATGCTTTAGCGACTCGTGATCTGTGTGTATTACGAATTCCTTAGACCACAAATAATGTTGCCAAGTATCCAAAGCTCGCACCAACGCGTAGAGCTCTTTGTCATAGGTCGAGTATTTCAAGGCTGCGCCGTTGAGCTTCTCGCTGAAATAAGCGATAGGTCGCTTGTCTTGCATAAGCACTGCACCAATACCAATTCTTGAAGCATCACATTCGATTTCAAAAGTTTTAGAAAAGTCTGGTAAAAGTAATAAAGGAGCGGAACTTAGCCTATCTTTCAAAGTGCGAAATGCACGCTCTTGCGCCTCGCCCCACTTGAAGCCAGCCTCCTTCTTGATCACCTCGGTTAAAGGTGCTGCAATTGTGCTGAAGTTCGGTACAAATCTCCTATAGAATCCCGCTAGGCCATGGAAGCTTCGCACCTCGGATGCGTTCTTGGGTGTTGGCCATTCACGAATAGCTTTAACCTTTTCCTCGTCCACTTCAACGCCCCTATAACTCACAACAAAACCAAGAAAAACTATCCTATCTAGGCAGAAATCACACTTCTTTAAATTAGCATATAATTGTTCTTGCCGTAAGGACTCCAAGACACACCTGATAAGTGTTCGTTTTGCACAACTTTTACTTATCTAATCTTCGTGTTTTGGTCTTCATTCGTCCGAGTTTTCGGCTTTATTTGTATATATTATGTTGTTTTTGTTTTATTTATATTTTAGGTAAAGATAAGCTATTTTTGCCGATTCGAGACGATTTTGGAAGCGAAGCCGAGAACCAAACCAAACACGTGCAAAAGCGCATTCTCGCGGATTGTGGCAGTGTTTGGTATTTCAAGCATAACTTTTGCATACGACCTCCGATTGGGCTGATTCAAGTGGATTTAGAAAGCTAACTTCAAGGGCTACAACTTTTGTGAAATGCACAATAGTCGAATTCGGGCTGAAAAAGGGTGAAAAAAGTGTTTGAAGTTGATGCAGAGGCCAGATCGCGATCCAGAATCACCGGATCGCGATCTGGTGGCAAATTCCAGTAGCAGCGAGAAATTGGGGCAGATCGCGATCCGCACTTCCTGGATCGCGATCTGGAAGGCGGTGCGCAGTTTTCGAGGTTGCCAGATCGCGATCCAAGAAGCCCAGATCGCGATCTGGGCACAGAAATCGAGACTAGATATTTTTCTTTGATATCTAACTATAAATAGAAGGTCTCCTTTTCATTTTTCGATCTCGATAAGATCTCGACTCTCTCTCGACTTTGTCTTCGGTTTTCTCTTCGGTTCTCGCCAGTTCTTCGCGGGAAGCTTCGACGAGGGTTTCGACTCGGGTTTTTCATAAGCTTTTCTTTACGTTTAGTTTATGATTTCTCGTGTTCTTCATTTTGATGCTATGTTTGTAATGAACTGAGCATTTTCTTTTAGGGAAATGAAACCTTGTATATATTGATTTTGATTTCCAGATCTGTGATCTATTTGTCGTTCTTTGATTCTGTTTATGTTTTCCTGTATTAAATGCTTTCGATTGTTTGGCCAACAATTGAATTGATTCTAAATGGGAATGAACTCGAGAGAGGATTTCTCGTTTGATTTTAGGAAAGCATAGCTCGGGTTGTGGAAACGGAGACGTGATGCACCTCGGGTAGCCCTTAAGGACTTGACCTAAATGCTCTCTTAATATCAGGTTCTGAACGGAGACGTCGGACCTGTGGGTAGACTCTAACTACACTGGAGACGGGGGTTAGGGTACTTTAGTGTCTGGGTTAGCGAACATAGAATTGACAATAGATTCGGATTTGTAGATCTTTATCGATAATACACTGGTGGATTTTACCCTAGAAGCCATCACACGTCGGAATTCCTCGATTATACTGGCGGACCGTTGTTTTTATTTTTATTTTCTTTTTGCTTCATTTCATCCCCCATTATTTCCTTCGTCTAGATAGAGTTTAGGATAGTATAATTACGGTACTTGGTAGATTTAGGAACTTAATTCCCTGTGGATCGATATCTGGAATTCACTATTCTACAAAACGCGATACTGTACACTTGCGGTTATTCATACGTAGGTTTTACGCGTATCAAGTTTTTGGCGCCGTTGCCGGGGAATTAGTTAATCTTGAATTTACTAATATCGTTACCAACTATCGTTACTTTACTTTAGACAATTTTTTTTCTTTTGATTTTTTTTTTTTATTTTTATAGCAGATTTGTATACATCGATGGCCTCGATTTATGATCTCTCTCTTTGCAAGATTCAATCCAGAGCTGATTACATTCAACATGAGTTGGAGGATATTGAAAGACATCGAAGGTTGAACCCAGAAAATGGAATTGCACAAACAAATGAGCACTTCTGCTATCTACAAGAAGAACTCCACTTTTTGGCAAATATTTTCGAAAATTTCAAGAGATGTCACATTCACAAACCACATCCGACCATCCTTTATGAAGACAACGAGGTATTTACAGATTTTCGTATAAACGATGAGGTTGAGCACCTTGAGGGAATTATTCATCCCAGTTCTGTAGATACTTTAGCGTGTGATGAGAGTGGGATGAAGATGATGGTAGAGGAACTTGACGAACATAATCCTATCCACATTGCTATTCCAGATTTGAGTGTGAGCAAGGAGACGAGTTTCAAATTTGAGGTAGAGCTTTCTCCAAAGCTCGAGTATCTTGTATACGAGTTTGAGAGATCGGTAGGCAAGCAACCCATCCTAGTCTCCTACCGACTGATTTCCAAAGCAAACGAAAAGTACCATGGGTTGGGATGGTCATTAAAAGATTGCAATCTAGTCCATGATATGATTGCAAAGTATGTATCAAGATTGACGGATGGATGCGCAATCTACAAGGCTTTGGATTGGACATAATCCGTCCAAATTGTGTCGAGCCGTCGACAGTAAAACAAGCGCTGAATGGGAGGCAACCCATTGTTTATTTATCTTCTTATTTTCTTTGTTTTTGTCGTTTTTGTCGTTTTAGCATTTTTTTTGTTTTTTTTGGTTTAAGCTAGATTTCACCCATTTTCTTGATTTTTGCCGGTATCTCGTTCCCAAGAAAAGAAGAGTTAGAAGTCGGGAAGTCTAGGCAATTCTGGCAATTCGCCCTCGGTGCCAAAATTCATGGCACCCCGTGCAACCAAAGAACACTTTCGCAACCGTAGAACACTGATCAATCTGCGGCACGACTGTTCAGGGCGTATTTCTTTCTCCTTTCTTTTATTTTTCGCATTGAGGGCAATGCATGATTTAAGTTTGGGGGTGAGTTTAGCTTATTTTGATTTGGTCTTTTGCATGCATATCATATAATTTAGTTTCATTTATGTATTTCAATTTCCGTAATTGTGTTATGTTTGTCACATGCATCTCATTTAGGATCGAGTGTAAGTTGCATTTCCGGATTCTATTGAAGCAAAGCAATTAATGAATTAGTAGATGGGCTAGTTGATTTTAAAATTGAAATTATGGATAACCGGCTAATTATAGATGAACCTTCCGACTGCGTTTTTGCAACTTGTGTGGGTAGCCTTTCGAATCCTTTCCGATTAAGCTTGAGCGCACTTTTCTGAGGGGTATAATAGTCTGAGGTTTGGGGGGCGAGTTAGAATTGAATTATGTGTTCACGATTTGCAGTTGTTGGCTAAAAGTTCTATCAATGGTCTTTACGTTTTTATTTTATGTTTGTTTTAAAAAAAAAAAAAAAAAAAAAAAAGATAAAAATAATAATTTGTGGTATTGTTGTGATTCACGCTCTGATTTCCCCGCCTTTCTGACTCGAGCTTAACCCGTTGGGTGCACCTCGTCGCCTAAGTCTCTCGAGCTGTCGAGCTTGGGGGTTTCTTGGACTAAAGTTCGATACATGGGTCAGGGAGATAACACAGTGGTGTCGAGCCTTGCACGAGTCACGATTATTCCCGTTTCAAAAAAAAATGAAAAAAGGAAAAAAATTGTGATGAAAATCACCAAAACAAAAAAAAATGTTGTTGTCATTTTTTTTTTCTATTGAATAAATTGACCTACTTATGCCCAATTCAATTTTTTGAATTTCAGAATCAAAACTTACTTTTCGTCCACATTTCTACTCAAAACCCTCGATGATTGTGTTTATTGTTTAATTACGGATTCTTGAGTCTATCTTTCATTTTGGTGTAGAAACAACTAATTGCGTCGGTAGGAAAGTCGAATACCTTAAGCCGTATGCCATTCTAAGATTTTAGGTTATCTAGCTCGTTTCATCTTTGGAATTAATTGCAATACTTTGACCAATCCGGCAACTTTGTGGGTGTGTTGTCTGAAAACCCTCACGAGACACAACTCGTCCTTTGGGGGTACCCAGGGGTTCAAAGGCTTGTTGCATACGCTAAATGCAATCGTGATTCCCTACGTTAGTGGCCTAGGTTTAGTTTTTCTTTCGTTTGTCGTTTTTGTTTTTGTGTCGTAGTTTTGTTTTGATTTACTCGGGACGAGTAAAGATCTAAGTTTGAGGGTGTGATAAGTGTTCGTTTTGCACAACTTTTACTTATCTAATCTTCGTGTTTTGGTCTTCATTCGTCCGAGTTTTCGGCTTTATTTGTATATATTATGTTGTTTTTGTTTTATTTATATTTTAGGTAAAGATAAGCTATTTTTGCCGATTCGAGACGATTTTGGAAGCGAAGCCGAGAACCAAACCAAACACGTGCAAAAGCGCATTCTCGCGGATTGTGGCAGTGTTTGGTATTTCAAGCATAACTTTTGCATACGACCTCCGATTGGGCTGATTCAAGTGGATTTAGAAAGCTAACTTCAAGGGCTACAACTTTTGTGAAATGCACAATAGTCGAATTCGGGCTGAAAAAGGGTGAAAAAAGTGTTTGAAGTTGATGCAGAGGCCAGATCGCGATCCAGAATCACCGGATCGCGATCTGGTGGCAAATTCCAGTAGCAGCGAGAAATTGGGGCAGATCGCGATCCGCACTTCCTGGATCGCGATCTGGGAAGGCGGTTCACAGTTTTCAAGGTTGCCAGATCGCGATCCAAGAAGCCCAGATCGCGATCTGGGCACAGAAATCGAGACTAGATATTTTTCTTTGATTTTTCACTATAAATAGAAGGTCTCCTTTTCATTTTTCGATATCTGGATTATCTCTCGACTCTCTCTCGACTTTGTCTTCGGTTTTCTCTTCGGTTCTCGCCAGTTCTTCGCGGGAAGCTTCGACGAGGGTTTCGACTCGGGTTTTTCATAAGCTTTTCTTTACGTTTAGTTTATGATTTCTCGTGTTCTTCATTTTGATGCTATGTTTGTAATGAACTGAGCATTTTCTTTTAGGGAAATGAAACCTTGTATATATTGATTTTGATTTCCAGATCTGTGATCTATTTGTCGTTCTTTGATTCTGTTTATGTTTTCCTGTATTAAATGCTTTCGATTGTTTGGCCAACAATTGAATTGATTCTAAATGGGAATGAACTCGAGAGAGGATTTCTCGTTTGATTTTAGGAAAGCATAGCTCGGGTTGTGGAAACGGAGACGTGATGCACCTCGGGTAGCCCTTAAGGACTTGACCTAAATGCTCTCTTAATATCAGGTTCTGAACGGAGACGTCGGACCTGTGGGTAGACTCTAACTACACTGGAGACGGGGGTTAGGGTACTTTAGTGTCTGGGTTAGCGAACATAGAATTGACAATAGATTCGGATTTGTAGATCTTTATCGATAATACACTGGTGGATTTTACCCTAGAAGCCATCACACGTCGGAATTCCTCGATTATACTGGCGGACCGTTGTTTTTATTTTTATTTTCTTTTTGCTTCATTTCATCCCCCATTATTTCCTTCGTCTAGATAGAGTTTAGGATAGTATAATTACGGTACTTGGTAGATTTAGGAACTTAATTCCCTGTGGATCGATATCTGGAATTCACTATTCTACAAAACGCGATACTGTACACTTGCGGTTATTCATACGTAGGTTTTACGCGTATCAACACCTCAAATGTTCAACATGATCATGCAAATTATTGCTATATACTAAGATATCATCAAAGTAAACAACAACAAATTTTCCTATGTAAGATCGCAGAACATGATTCATAAGTCGCATAAACGTACTTGGTGCATTAGTTAAACCAAAAGGCATCACTAACCATTCATACAATCCATGCTTAGTTTTAAATGCAGTTTTCCACTCATCTCCCTCTTTCATGCGAATTTGGTGATAACCACTTTTCAAATCAATTTTAGAGAAGATAATGGAACCATGTAGTTCATCTAACATGTCATCTAATCGAGGAATGGGGTGTCGATACTTTACCGTAATTTTGTTGATGGCTCGACAATCAACACACATTCTCCAACTCCCATCCTTCTTTGGTACTAGTAAAACCGGCACTGCACAAGGACTCATGCTTTCTCGAACATGTCCTTTAGCTAACAGGTCGTCCACTTGCCGTTGTAACTCCTTCGTCTCCTCGGGACTACTTCGGTAAGCTGGTCTATTTGGAATTTGGGACCCTGGAATAAAATCAATTTGGTGCTCGATCCCTCGAATTGGTGGCAACCCCGTTGGCATCTCGTCCGGAAAGACATCATCAAACTCCTGCAAAAGAGAAATAACAATACTAGGCAAAGAAGAATTAAGGTTAGCATTAGAAAAATAGGACTCCCTAAACACTAACAACATCATTGTTCTTTCACCCTTACATGCACTCTTAATCTCTCTTTATTTTGCATAAAAGCTCACTTTTCTCTCATCTCTCTTTATTAAGTTTGCACTCTCTTCTTTTTCTTTTCTCACGTCGGCTAAACTCTCTTGTTTTACCTCTCCACTACTACTAACACGTTCATTCTCATTTTGTTTTGAACTTGCAGCAATGGACTTCTTAATATGATTTTGCTCCTCAAACACCTGACGAGGTGGTAAAGGTGCAAGTGTGATTCGCCTGCCATCCTTAGTAAAAGTGTAGCGATTTTTGTAACCATCATGGACTGTTCGTCGATCAAATTGCCAAGGTCGCCCAAGTAAGATATGACTTGCTTGCATGGGCACAACATCGCACATCACCTCATCTTTGTATTGTCCAATACTAAAGGAAATCAGTACTTGTTTCGTCACTCTCAACTCGCCACTTTCATTCAGCCACTGAAGTCTGTAAGGTCTCGGATGTTTGATGACTTGCAACCCTAGCTTGTCTACCATTAGCTTGCTCGCTACATTCACGCAACTTCCTCCATCAATTATCAATCCACATACTCGGTTTTGAACATGGCAGCGTGTATAGAAGATGTTCTCTCGCTGTATTACATCACCATCTTCTTCAGCTTGCACGTGAAGAGTTCGAAGTACAACAAGTGCGAGTCCATCAACAGCTTGTACCACATCACCTTCAACAGGTGCTGTTTTTGAAGTTGACTCTTCCTCCTCCTCGGACTCCAGCTCGCCATTATCCAATAAAATCATAGCTCGCAGGTTAGGGCAGTCCATGGCGATATGACCTGCTCCATGACATCTATGGCATTTAATGTCACGTGTTCGTTGTGGTTGTGATGAATTATTACCTCTCTCAGGTGGTGCTCGGTTGATCGGATTTTCATTGGAAGGTTTCGTTGTCGATTTCTCCTCGGGTTTCGAAGTAGGATTCCATCGCGGTTTCCAGCTTGATGCCTCGGCCCGAGCTGTAGTTCTCCCTCCTCGCTTAAGCTGCCTCTCAACTTTCATGGCCATATGAACGACCTCCTCAATCTCAACGTAGTGCTGCAACTCCACTACATTAGCGATCTCCCGCTTCAGCCCGCAAATAAATCTTGCCATCGTGGCCTCTCGATCCTCCTCAATATTGGCTCGAATCATTGCAATCTCCATCTCCTTATGGTACTCCTCGACTGATTTAGTACCTTGCTTCAAGCTTTGTAATTTCAGATGTAAGTCTCGATAATAATGTGAGGGCACGAACCTCCGTCTCATAAGTGCCTTCATAGACTCCCAATCGACAATTGGTGGTTCGCCGGTTCTGCGTTTAGTCACTACCAATTGATCCCACCAAATGATAGCATAATCGGTGAACGCTACAGCTGCAAGCTTCACCTTCTTTTCCTCGGAATAATTGTGGCAATCGAAAACGAGCTCAACCTTTCTTTCCCATTCTATGTATGCCTCGGGATCACTCTTCCCTTGGAAAGACGGTATACTCAATTTGATCGAGCTGAGGTTTCGATCAACCTCATCTCTTTCTCGCCCCACATTACCTCGCCTTGGTATGTCAAATCTGCCACCTCTGTTCCCTCGTCCTCTATGCCCTCGTCTAGAAGTATTAGACTCTGCCTCAGATTCTTCATCAAAGAATTGTTCATCGAACTCCAATTCGTCACGTTGGCGTACAACAGGTTGACGAATAGGTGGCCGCAGTTGTGGCGCGGGTGCAGGTCTTACCCTACTCAACTCATCGATTTGATTTTGCACCCTTTGAAGGGTTATATGCAAACGTTGGAGTTGCTGCTCCGTGGTTTCGCCCTTTTCATCACCACTCCCATTATTTGACATGATGTTTGAACTGCAAAATATTGTTAAAGAAAAAAACAAAAAAGATTTTCCCCACCACTCCCTCACGTGTATCACTCAATATGATGTTCACTCAATTCACTCGTGTTTCACACAATTAGGCTTTTACCCTCTTTTGATCTCACACTCTCTTGCCTTTTTCCACTCGTAAACTCCCTTCGAAGTTCTAAAGAAACTAATCGAGAAAATATTAAGTGGATTTTCGTTTTTTTATTCAAAGCTAAATAGTATTTTATCAATTCAGAAATTATGTGGAGGAAAATAAAAGGAATTTCGAATTTAATGGTAAAAGGAAACAAAAGGAATAGGAAACAAAGAAACAACGTGGAATTCAATTAGGAGAAAGGTAGACAAGGAAACAAGATATTCAAGGAGTTGCCCAAGTCTATTAAAACTTGATTTGTGTTGCCCAAATCTATTAAAACTCCTTACAAGGAATTTTCCTTGGTTGAATTTCGAATTTTGCTTCTTCTTCTTCTTTTTTTTTTTTTTTTTTTTTTTTTTTTTACTAACAAACCCTAACGTGGGCTGCAAGTAACTTTAAAGAAAAGCAAAATTCGATTTTTTTTTTTTGACGAAGACTCTAGACAACAGAATTCAAGAAAAGATGAGATAGAGAAGACACGAAGAACGGAAAAAAAAACAAAGACACGAAAAAAAAAGGATAGGTGAAACCTTTTCTCGGAAATTGGCTCTGGTTACCAACTGATACGAACCCCGTAGAACTTGTTACGGGACCCAATAATCTTATGCGGAAGCAAGAACGGAACGTCCAAAAATAAAGGATTCGATTGGCGGAATTCGGAATATTGACCCCGTAGCTATAGAGAGCTAGAAACCAATATTATCAAGGTGGAAGTATTGACCCCGTGATTATAATGAATCAGAAACCAATACTATATTGCTAAGAATAATTCACAAGAATCCACTCGCAAAATATCCCGAAGAGTTGTTGAAGAACAACGAAGGAGAATTTTAGTCTCTCAAAATAATACTTAAAAACGTCCAAGTAATAATGACCCTAAAACAACCTATTTATAAGTGTCAAAGAGACCTAATCTAACAAGGAAAATAAATCCTAACTTATCTATTATAAGGAAATAACGAAATAAACTAAATCTAGTCCAAATAGGACTCTAAATAACAAGAAATAAATTGTCCATTAATAAAATACGAAAATTAATAATAATCATCTTTTCCAAGTCACGTCTTCTCGGCTGGATGACTAGACGGGCTCAAGTCCTTGAGCTCGGCTTGCTTCACAATCTGGCCCGATAATTCGCTCCAATTAAGATCAGCTGGGATCGAACTAGACTTCGTCAATTCTTCCTTTTGGAGCTCGTGTTCTACTAAGTTAAGCATGGCTGCTTCAATGCGCTTGGCCCGAGCTCGGGTAATCGGTCCTCTTGGCACATGCAGCTCGTCCAAGTCATCAACTCCTTCATCCAGCTCGGCACTACCTCTCGTAATTGGCTGGATCGTATCACTTACTTTCCTTTTGGCATTAGCTTCGAGCCAAAAATTATTCCTTTCCTTATGGATTAGCTTGTGCTAAACATTCTTACTTTGCTTTTGGCATTAGCTTCCTCTCCTTATGGAATAGGCTTGTGTTCAGTATTCTTACTTTCCTTTTGGCACTAGCATCGAACTAAGCATTCTAACTTTTCTTTTGGAATTAGTTTCGCGCCAAGCATTATTCCTCTCCTTATGGAAGTACATTGTTCTAAGAATTCTTACCTTTTTTTTTTGAGGGGGAATTCTAAGAATTCTTACTTTCCTTTTGGCATTAGCTTGGAGCTAAGTATTCTTACTTTCCTTTTGGAATTAGCTTCGAGCTAGCATTATTCCTATCCTTATGGAATTCACTTGTGCTCAGCATTCTTACTTTCCGTTTGACATAAGCTTTGAGCTAAGCATTCTACTTTCATTTTGGCATTAGTCTCGAGCTAAGCATTATTTCTCTTCTCAAGGAATGTTTTTATTTATTTTTTATTATTTTATTTATTTATTTATTTATTTTTTATTTACTTTTTATTTTTATTTTATTTAATTTTCATTTTTTATTTCATTTTTTTTACCCTTCTCTTTATGGAATTAACTTGGATGTAAGCATTCTTACTTTCCTTATGACATTAGTTTCGAGCTAAGCTAAGTAATCTTACTTCGCTTTTGCCATTAGCTTCGAGCTAAGCATTTTTACTTTCCATTTAGCATTACGTTCGAGATAAGCATGATTCCTCTGTTAGAGTAGGTGACCAACAAGCCAACATATGGCTGTGGTCTTTCGTATTTATTATTGCAATAAACGAACCTTCATTCGTATTAATGATAAAACAACTTGGCATTCTATATCTTTGTCCCTTTGTCACAAGCATAGATATAGTCCTTACAGTTATTACAAGTACTAGTAATTGATCATTAGGATCGTGAGATATTTACTTAAGTATTATAACTGTTAAACATGTTCCTAGTCGAAGGGTTACGCCACCAATGAGGATATCGGCCTTTCCCATTAAGAGACTAGCACTTAGTGTATGTGTACTGCATCTCATCAGTAAACGGTATAGTGATATCGGCATGCAAAAGTGGGTGCTCGTAAGTTGACGAGTTCACTAAACTCCCTCACCCTAGAAATCTCTAAGTGGTTCCCAATAATCGAGTAGAGATATCTATGGTATAGTTGTACACCATTAGTCCTTATGACCTAGACATCACCGTGACTTCACTAGAGGACCAGCTGTATCGTGACCTGTCCCTGAGTTCCACCGAGGACCATCCCAAGGGCCAGTGTTCGTGTAGTCCGAAATCTAGTGGGAGGTCTGTGCATTGTAGTTGGGGATTCGATCGCTAGAATAGTCTTGGATGTCCTGTGTGTTCTGAAAGTTTGTAATCATTCTAAGTCTCTGGCCAGAGCTGACTAAGTGATGATTAGAGAATTCAATTCTCTAAGTCATGCACGTAACGATTACAACACTTAGAACGATCGCACCGTTATTGAACATATAAAGAGGTCTCGACGAACCAATGCCTCTAGTTCAATCGGGACATATGAATCGAAGGGACCGTACTGTACGTTAACTATATCTGAAGGTTCTTGCAGGCACTTCATTTGTATCTAGGGAATCATGACGCGTAGTTGCTAGACGCCAATCTTGATTCGTTGGGTGATTAAGGTGAAACGAGCTTCATCTTAATCGTAACTCTAAGGGACGAGTTTTGACCACAAAGGGTTGTGGGCCCACGGCTAGCTTACACCTGAACCATCGAGGGTCACACTGCTCGTGCACATGAGATCTTTGAATAAACGGTCAGAGATAAAATAGTTTATCTTTGCATGATTTGAAGCCAATATGATTGGGTCCAACATTCGTAATTTGGAATTATGAATGAGAATAAGAAAAGGAAAAGAATAGGCAAACGTATTAGTGGACTTTCTAAATCGGGAAGTTTCCAAATTTAGAAAGTGCACTGAACTACGGTTTCCACTTTTGGAAAGTTGGAAATTGAGAGTTGGCACTCGTAATGACGAGGACATTATAATGATTCCGAAAATGTAATCGTTGCAATTTTCCGATCATTAAATTGAGAGAGACGAGCAAGTAAAAGAACTAACGAACTTAAGCTGTTGGGCCCGGTCCAACTTAAGCCCGTTAGGGTTTTATGCAAGGCACTATAAATACTTGATTTATAGGCCTTGCACAAAAAAAAAAGAAAAAAACCCTAACCCTAGCCATCCCTCTCTCTCTCGGCCTCTCTCTCCCGCGGCCACCACCGCCGTCGACGCCGCCGTTTCGCCGGAATCGGCCATTCGTTGGCCGATTGCTTTCGGTAGTTCTTTCCTTCTCTTTTTCTTCCGTTTTTCTAACTATTACGTGTCTAGTGCCACATGTTTAGTAGATCGAAGTATACGAGGTGAAATCCGAGAGGAGGAAGATCGAAGATCGAAGAATCGAGGAGCAGCACACGAGCCGAAGCCGCACGCAACCCCACGCGCCGCCCGAAGACCGCGCGTGAGTTACACGCGCCGCCGTGGCCGTCTCGCCGCTGCTGCCGCTGCACCGATGCTGCCCCGGATTGTACGGATTGGTTTCCGTAGCAATCTCGACTTGCTTAGTGCTCCTACCTCACGCTCCAAGAGGTAAACACACGAATCTCATGTTTTTGATTCGTTTACGTTTAAACAATATATTCATGTTCGTTCTCGTATGATTTTATATGATTACGTGAAATCGTTTTTAATTGTTGCGAGCATGTTATTTGGTTTAAACGCAAGCATGCTAATTGATTTAAATTCGGTTCAATTATTTAGCATGTATGTTGTTTTTAATTTCGCTGGAAGCGCAAAGGTACGCAATTAATTGTTTCAATTTGTCGGGCATGTGTTTATGTGTTTTAAAGTTGTTTAAATCGCATAAAATTTTTGTTTTCCGCTGCGTACACGTGCCCGATTCCCAACAGTGGTATCAGAGCTCGTTGCGCAATTAATTGCGTTCGTTATAATATGCTGTGATTTTATGCATGTACGATTTATTAAAGTAGTGATTGTTGTCTTATGTAATTGGGAGTTTTCGTAAGTTTAAAATATTTTTGAAATATTGTTTAGAATTTTTCCAGCTTTAAAATTGTTTAAAATTGGAAAATCGGATCTGAATTTTTTTTTTTAAACGTCGGTTTTAAATTGTTCGGATCGAACCGGTCGAACCGGCCGGTTCGATGGTTGTGTGCGATCTAATTGACCGAATCCACGTGGATTCGGGTCGGTCAGACCGGTTCTCGGTCCGACTGACCCGGCCCACTGATTTGGGTCAACTGGACCAGGCAGAACCGGACCGCTTCGGTCCGAACCGGTTCACTGAAAAAAAAAAAAAAAAAAAATTATTTCAGATTTCTAAAATTAAACTTAAAACAAATTGATTTTAATTTTTGTAAAATTATTTTCAATTAATCCCAATTAGATAATTGGATCGTCAATCATCTATTTTAGTAAATAATTGTTAGATTAATTGATTAATTTAAATTGTTAAATTGATTTCAATTAATAGAACACAAATATAATATTGATTATAGTTCAAATTAATTAGTAGTATCTCAACATTATTTGAATGATTTATGCTAGTTGAGGTTCTATAATTATTTTGAAAAACCCGATAATTAATTATTGTAATTAATTATGTAGTTATGTCGTATGTTCCTCTTAGGACAATATGCGTTTCCATATACCTTTAGAGAACATAGATGTAGGAATCACATAGACCAATCCGAACCTTCTGATGAGATAAAACTTTTAATAAAACCCCTCATTCTTAATCTAATTAAGAATCATTTCAAGCTATAAAGAAAAACTCAATCTGTTGAGTTATTTCTTTCCTTCTGCCAACGGTTGGATTATGTGTAGCCCTTTACTGTAGTGCAGTAAGCCGTGTTAGCGGGGAGTGCTATGGTAGAGTAAGCTGTAATTCAATTGACATAGCGATGAAGGTAGCCATAGAAAAGAGTTATGTTGGATTAACGTGGTCGGCTAGATTAACTAGGGACTGCATTAGTTTGGCATAATCAAGTTATATGAGCATCTTTCATTGGTAGGTTAGACTTGACACACGACGATTTTGATATTCACGAGATTAACTTAGGTCATTATCAAGTGTGAGGAAAAATTAATTTGGGGTCATATTGTGGATATGATTGATTGTGATCTACCTTTGGGAAAATATAATCGGGCTAGATTAACTACGGGTTATATTTGTCTGTTGGACCTAAAGCCCATTAAGAAAAATCAGTTTTCTCGTTTGTCTACTAGAGGGAAGTGGAACTCGATAAAATTAGTGGGAGAAAAATTAAATAACATAAGTCCAAACATTTAATTGTAATAATCATTTGACGCGAATCTCTAATAATCCTCTTCTCTATACCTCTCAGATAATCATGTCTAAGAATCCCATAATGTCAATCCTCGACAATAAACTCAATGCCCCAAATTACCTAGATTGGTTGCGTAGTCTTAAGCTTGTGCTAACCGTTGAGGGGCGTCTCTATGTTTTGAACGAGAGGCTTCCCGCCACTATACCTGCCACAGCGACTGATGCTGAAAAGGAAACTTATGAGGCATGGAAGAAAAATGATACACATGCTAGGTGCTATATGATAGCCGCCTTGGAGCCCGCGCTTGCGAGGAAATATGAGTCTCACATGCATGCTTTCGATATAAAGGCTCATCTCGATAGCATGTATATAGAGAATATTAGGGCATCGAGGTACGCTGCTACAAAGGAGTTGATCACGGCGAGACTGCGCGAAGGGACTTCGGTCCACGAGCACGGTCTCAAAATGATCAATCTCCTTGAAAAGCTAGTGAATCACGATGTCACCCTCCCGGCCGAGCTCTTGTTCGATTTGATCTTGTTGTCTCTTCCTAGTTCCTATGAATCGTTCATAGTGAACTTCAAAGGCAATCGACCTAAACCACGAAGATTCCTCAGAACAAGAGAAGAGGGAGAAGGATGTAATGATTGAAGATATTATAGTTGTGGACTCTGTCGTTGATCTAAATGTGGATTTGAAGGCATCAATAGTGGTTGATGAGAAGACTAATATTTTTGAGGTGGACGTTATACGTAGACTGGAGATTTTAGAGAACATAGATGTAGGAATAACATAGACCAATCCGAACCTTCTGATGAGATACAACTTTTTCTAAACATCCCTCATTCTTAATCTAATTAAGAATTATTTCAAGCTATAAAGAAAAACCAATTTGTTGAATTTTTCTTTCCTTCTGCCAACGATTGAATTATGTGTAGCCCTTTACTATAGTAAAGTAAGCCGTGTTAGCGGGGAGTGCTATGGTAAAGTAAGTTGTAATTCAATTGACATAACGATGAAGGTAGCCATATAAAAGGTTATGCTAGATTAAAGTGGTCGGCTAGATTAACTAGGGACTGCATTAGTTTGGCATAATTAAGTTCTATGAGCATGTTTGATTGGTAGGTTACACTTGACACACGACGAATTTGAATTCGCGAGATTAACGTAGGTCATTATCAAGTGTGAGGAAAATTAATTTAGGTTCATATAAAAGATATGATTGATTGTGATCTACCTTTGGGCAAATAAAATCGGGCTAGATTAACTATGGGTTATGTTTGTCTATTGGACCTAAAGCCCATTAAAGAAAAATTGGTTTTCTCGTTTGTCTACTAAAGGGAAATGGAACTCGATAAAATTAGTTGGAGAACAATTAAATAACATAAGTCCAAACATTTAATTGTAAAATTCATTTAATACGAATCTCTAATAATCCTCTTCTCTAAACCTCTCAGATAATCATGTCTAAGAATCCCATAATGTCAATCCTCGACAATAAACTTAATGGCCCTAATTACCTAGATTGGTTGTGTAATCTTAACCTTGCGCTAACCGTTGAGGGGCGTCTCTATATCCTTAATGAGAGACTTCATGCCACTATACCCGACACTGCGACCGATGCTGAAAAGGAAACTTATGAAGCATGGAAGAAACACGACACTCATGCTAGGTGCTATATGATAGCCGCCATGGAGCCCGCGCTTGCGAGGAAATATGAGTCTCACAAACATGCTTTCGATATCAAGGCTCATCTCAATAGCATGTATAGTGAGAATATTAGGACATCGAGGTACGCTGCTACAAAGGAGTTGATCACTACGAGACTGCGCGAAGGGACTTCGGTCCACAAGTACTATCTCAAAATGAACACTCTCCTTGAAAAGCTAGTGAATCTCGATGTCACCCTCCCCGCCGAGCTCTCGTTGGATTTGATCGTGTTGTCTCTTCCTAGTTCCTATGAATCGTTCATAGTGAACTTCAACATGAACAAACTAGATCCTCCCTTGGATGAGTTAATGAACATGTTGGTCAGCTTCGAGTCCACCATTAAGAAAGAGAAGTCTGTTCTCATTGCTGCTACTTCTGGAAAGAAGAGTTCTTCCCAAAAGAAAAGAAAGGAAAGAGTTCCCTTCCCAAACAACAAGTTCGAAGTGGGTGAAGGTAGTGGGGGCCCCAAGGCAAAGGTTGGCAAGCAAGTTGATGATGCTTGCCATCACTGTGGAAAGAAAGGACATTGGCGCCGCAACTGCAAGGCTTACCTAAAGCAGAAAAGTTCTGAAAAGGGTACGTATTTCATTGACGTAAATTTGTCTGTCAACTCTTCTTCTTGGGTATTGGATACGGGCTGTGGCTCACATTTGTGCAATGATTTGCAGCTAATGACAAGAAGTCGAAAGCTTAGAGCGGGTGAGACCTACCTAAGGATGGGGAATGGAGCAAGAGTTGCTGCTGAAGCCATTGGCACAATTTACTTAAATATTTTGGATTCTAGTTTTCCTATTGTTTTGAACAATTGTTTATTTGTTCCGTCCCTCATTAGAAACCTTATTTCTATTCCTGTATTAGATATTCAAGGTTTTACTTTTGTTTTTGGAAATTCGATTTGCATTATACAAAAGAATGAGAATTTGATTTGCAAAGGACGACTATTAAACAACTTGTATGAACTAAATCCAAATGAAATACCTATTAATGTTATATCAGCAAAACGTAAGGAGATAGATCAAAACCCCGCACAACTTTGGCACGCTAGATTAGGTCATGTCTCTTTAAGAAGGATGAACGATTTTGTTAGTGAAGGATTGTTCTCTTTAGAGGACGTGAAATCACTACAAAATTGTGAATCTTGCCTTAAAGGGAAAATGACCAAGTCACCCTACAAAGGGAAAATGGAACGAGCCGAGGGTCTTTTGGATTTGATCCATACAGACGTATGTGGTCCACTAAGTGTTAGTGCGAAGGGTGGATACAACTACTTCGCTACCTTTACCGACGATTATTCTAGGTATGGGTATGTGTACTTGATGAAGTACAAGTCTGAAACATTTGAAAGGTTCAAAGATTTTAGACACGAAGTAGAGAAGCAACTCGGACGAAGTATTAAGAAGCTGCGATCTGATCGTGGTGGAGAATACTTGGGCATCGAGTTCATTGACTATCTAAAAGAGAATGGGATACAATCCCAATGGACTCCACCCGGAACTCCTCAACTTAATGGAGTTCCGGGTGGAGTCCATTGAGATTGTATTCCATTCTCTTTTAGATAGTCTATGAACTCGATGCTCAAGTATTCTCCACCACGATCGGATCGTAGTTTCTTAATACTTCGTCCGAGTTGCTTCTCTACTTCGTGTCTAAAATCTTTGAACTTTTCAAATGTTTCGGACTTGTACTTCATCAAGTACACGTACCCAAACCTAGAGTAATCGTCGGTAAAGGTAGCGAAGTAGTTGTATCCACCCTTCGCACTAACACTTAGTGGACCACATACGTCTGTATGGATCAAATCCAAAAGACCTTCGGCCCGCTCCATTTTCCCTTTGTAGGGTGACTTGGTCATTTTCCCTTTAAGGCAAGATTCACAAGTTTGTAGTGATTTCATGTCGTCCAAAGTGAACAATCCTTCACTAAAAAAATTGTTCATCCTTCTTAAAGAAACATGACCTAATCTAGCGTGCCAAAGTTGTGCGGGGTTTTGATCAATCTCCTTAGGTTTTTCTGATATAACATTAATAGGTATTTCACTTGGATTTAATTCATATAAGTTGTTTAATAGTCGTCCCATGCAAATCAAATTTTCATTCTTCTGTATAATGCAAATCGAATTTCCAAAAACAAAAGTAAAACCTTCAATATCTAATACATGAATAGAAATAAGGTTTCTAATGAGAGACGGAACAAATAAACAATCGTTCAAAACAATAGGAAAACTAGAATAAAAAACATTTAAGTAAGTCAGCAGCAACTCTTGCTCCATTCATCATCCTTAGGTAGGTCTCACCCGCTCTAAGCTTTCTACTTCTTGTCATTAGCTGCAAATCATTACATATGTGTGAGCCACAACCCGTATCTAATACCCAAGAAGAAGAATTAACAGAGAAATTTACGTCAATGAAATACGTACCCTTTTCAGAACATTTCTGCTTTAGGTAAGTGTTGGGATAAATACCTAACACGCAAGTGCACGTATCGCAAACAAGTAGTAAAAGTGAACTCGTGAGAGTCGGATGTCGATCCCACAGGGAATACTCAAATTATCTAATCCTAAGTACCAAATTCTAACAATTATGATTTTTATCCAGCCTACGCAAGGTTGTCGAATTCAATCAACTAAATAATTAATCTAATTATGAAAGCAAATAAGCACGAGAATATATCAATAAAAACGGATCTAGGATTTTATCTTCCCCCTATGCGATAATTCATCACCAATTAATCCTCTATCATGCAAGTTACGATTCCCGATTATTAACCTGAGACACTCAATCACTCATAACCCGCTGTCGCGTGTATTATGAGTCTATTATTCATAAACGATTCACTATATGTCTATGCAAACCAATTATGAATAAAGCATTAAATAACAAGTCTCGTAAACGGCTACCTAAGGTGATATCTGAATGTCTACGACACCACATGCAATTGACACACTCATCCAGTGAAAACTACTCGAAGGCTCTTCTATCCATGTTCTAATTATTAAAACAATCTGTCAATCAATTCTAACAATAACACATGGCGACATAAATTAGCTAGGTTCATGCGCTAAATAAGATCAAATAGAAGAAATAATCATGGAATTTAAACTTGCATAATATTAGAAAAATAGGTTCGAATCACCACATAGGGTTCCAATAAAATCCTAGATTAAAAGGTTTAGCTACTCGTAATTCTTATGATAAGCAAAATAGAATAAATAAAATAAGAAAAAATATGCTTGCAGTTGCGGTGCCAATGTCCTTTCTTTCCACAATGATGGCAAGCGTTATCAACTTGCTTGCTGACCTTTGCCTTGGGGCCCCTACTACCTTCATTCACTTCGTAGTTGCTGTTTGGGATGGGAACTATTTCTTTTCTTTTCTTTTAGAAAAAACTCTTCTTTCCAGAAGTAGCAGCAACGAGAATAGACTTCTCTTTCTTAATGGTGGACTCGAAACTGACCAACATGTTCATTAACTCATGCAACGGAGGATCTAGTTTGTTCATGTTGAAGTTCACTATGAATGATTCATAGGAACTAGGAAGAGACAACACGATCAAATCCAACGAGAGCTCGGCGGGGAGGGTGACATCGAGATTCACTAGCTTTTCAAGGAGAGTGTTCATTTTGAGAAAGTACTTGTGGACCGAATTCCTTCGCGCAATCTCGTAGTGATCAACTCCTTTGTAGCAGCGTACCTCGATGTCCTAATATTCTCACTATACATGCTATCGAGATGAGCCTTGATATCGAAAGCATGTTTGTGAGACTCATATTTCCTCGCAAGCGCGGGCTCCATGGCGGCTATCATATAGCACCTAGCATGAGTGTCGTGTTTCTTCCATGCTTCATAAGTTTCCTTTTCAGCATCGGTCGCAGTGTCGGGTATAGTGGCATGAAGTCTCTCATTAAGGATATAGAGACGCCCCTCAACGGTTAGCGCAAGGTTAAGATTACACAACCAATCTAGGTAATTAGGGCCATTAAGTTTATTGTCGAGGATTGACATTATGGGATTCTTAGACATGATTATCTGAGAGGTTTAGAGAAGAGGATTATTAGAGATTCGTATTAAATGAATTTTACAATTAAATGTTTGGACTTATGTTATTTAATTGTTCTCCAACTAATTTTATCGAGTTCCATTTCCCTCTAGTAGACAAACGAGAAAACCATTTTTTCTTTAATGGGCTTTAGGTCCAATAGACAAACATAACCCATAGTTAATCTAGCCCGATTTTATTTGCCCAAAGGTAGATCACAATCAATCATATCCTTTATATGAACCTAAATTAATTTTCCTCACACTTGATAATGACCTACGTTAATCTCGCGAATTCAAATTCGTCGTGTGTCAAGTGTAACCTACCAATCAAACATGCTCATATAACTTAATTATGCCAAACTAATGCAGTCCCTAGTTAATCTAGCCGACCACTTTAATCTAGAATAACCTTTTCTATGGCTACCTTCATCGTTATGTCAATTGAATTACCACTTACTTTACCATAGCACTCCCCGCTAACACGGCTTACTTTACTATAGTAAAGGGCTACACATAATTCAATCGTTGGCAGAAGGAAAGAAAAATTCAACAAATTGGTTTTTCTTTATAGCTTGAAATAATTCTTAATTATATTAAGAATGAGGGATTTTTAGAAAAAGTTTTATCTCATCAGAAGGTTCGGATTGGTCTATGTGATTCCTACATCTATGTTCTCTAAAATCTCCAGTCTACGTATAACGTCCACCTCAAAAATATTAGTCTTCTCATCAACCACTATTGATGCCTTCAAATCCACATTTAGATCAACGACAGAGTCCACAACTAGAATATCTTCAATCATTACATCCTTCTCCTTCTTCTCTTGTTCTGAGGCATCTTCGTGGTTTAGGTCGATTGCCTTCTCAGATTCATCATGCTCAAGTGTCTTCGTAATATCTATTTCTCTCACATCGACACTATTTTCCGAACATAGAAGATTTTTCTCACCGCAGGCTTCACCCAAATTTTCTTTGATATAACCATTGCCGATTTCGTCTGGAATATTTTCAAGAGATTCAGATTTTAATTTGAGCGTCATCTCTTCCAGTTGTATCTCCATGTTTCGAAATGATGCTTGAGTGGACTTCATGAATTCGGCAATGAGGGATACCAAATCAACTTGTTCATCAGTGGTCTGCTGCTGCTGCATTGTATCGCCAAAAACTTGTTGGACTAAATACCTAACACGCAAGTGCACGTATCGCAAACAAGTAGTAAAAATGGAGTCCTGAGAGTCGGATGTCGATCCCACAGGGAATACTCAAATTATCTAATCCTAAGTACCAAATTCTAACAATTATGATTTTTATCCAGCCTACGCAAGGTTGTGAAATTTAATCAACTAAATAATTAAACTAATTATAAAAACAAATAAACACGCGAGAATATCAATAAAACCGGATCTAGGATTTTATCTTCCCCCTATGCGATAATTCATCACCCAATTAAACCTCTATCATGCAAGTTAAGATTCCGGATTATTAACCCAAGACACTCAATTACTCATAACCCGTTGTCGCGTGTATTATGAGTCTATTATTCATAACCGATTCACTATATGTCTATGCAAACCAATTATGAATAAAGCATTAAATAACAAGTCTCGTAAACGGCTACCTAAGGTATTATCTGTATGTCTACGATAATACATGCAATTAACACACTCATTCGGTGAAAACTACTCGAAGGTTCTTCTATCCCTGTTCTAATTATTAATACCATATGTCAATCAATTCTAACAATAACACATATCAACATAAATTAGCTAGATTCATGTGCTAAATAAGATCAAATAGAAGAAATAATCATGGAATTGAAACTTGCATAATATTAGAAAAATAGGTTCGAATCACCACATAGGGTTCAAATAAAATCCTAGATTAAAAACTTAGCTACTCGTAATTCTTATGATAAACAAAATAGAATAAATAAAATAAATAAGAAAAACTATGCTTGCGTCTTCGTTAGATCTTCGTTTTTCGCATTTTATGGTGTAAAATTTCGTGCTTATGGTGTAGAGACTTGTTGCTTTTATAGGCTTTTCTTGATAAGGAAGTAGTAGAAACCTAATAGGAATCAATTTCCGCCACTTTCCCCCATCATGATTTGTTCGTCGATTTGTGCCATGTTGGAGTCCGAATTTTGGAATGGTGTGTAAATAAGAATTATAGCCCTTGAAATTGGCTTTCCAATGCCGCCGAAATCACCTAATTCGGAGTTCGTATGAGAGGGATATGTTCAAAATGGTGGACACTGTGAAAGCTGTGGCGAGATTCCTTCTTCCAATTTGATTTGTTTCCTTATTTGCAACTTTTTCTTTCTTTTTGATCTTTTTTCCTTCATGGCCACCTAATTCTCGTTTTCACATATAAAACACAAAATCAATCCATTAAAGAACAAATATAATTAAATCTAAACAAAAGATCCACGTAAAGTAAACGTATTGAGTTTAATATCTACACTCAACACACCCCCAAACTTGAACTTTTGCTTGTCCTCAAGCAAAATCAAATCGTAAGCAAAAAACTCAACTACCGCATCTCATCACGTAGATTAATGACCAACTTCACGTTTTCAGAACTTGTAATTATAATGAAAATTTTTAGGCATTCGCAAGCTCAAAACTCAAAAGCACTTAGTCACTTACCATAGCAAAAAAACCACAAATCATGCAATTGCTTCAAGCATCCAATATTTGTAAATTAAAGATAGGAAAAACTTATGCTTACATGTATATGTTTGACTCCAAGTACTCACCAAAATATTCTACTCTACTAATATCGAACATTAAGCTATTGGGATCATTGGGGCTTTTTGGCTTTCAATTGTTAGGCTATTTGGTTTGAGGTAGGAAATCTGGGTATATGTGGCTATTCTTCTTGAATTGAGGTGATTATGCAGAAATTTGAAAGATAGGCGTTTGAAACAATCAATTCACCTCTAAGGACTTTAATAAACTCGATTCTTAAGAGTTCAAACCTCTCAACTTTTGCTCTTAAGACAATGGATCGAGCTTTCAAAACAATTCAACAACTAGTCCTTACTTCTCCCTTCTTGTCTCTTCTTCTTCTTTTTCTCTTTTTTTTTTTTTTTTTTTTTTTTTTTTTTTTTTTTTTTATTATAGAAGCATATATATTTGTCTTTTTTTTTTTTTTTTCGAAAAAGAAGGACCTTATAAAAAATTTCGACCGAACTCCAAGGGTTAATTTTTCAAAAATCTCTACCTTTCTGCCTTATACACTTTGGCTAAAAGAAAGAACACCTTTTCTCCGAGGCTCAAATCAAGGTTCTAATGATAATTTCGATAAAATGTCGGCTTGAAAGGCTCAAACGGTTCAAAGAAGGCCCAAATCATATCCCAAATCATATCCCAAATCACTCACTTCTCAATACTTCGTATCATAAATTTCGTAAGGTGAGGTCTAAAACCGAACATAGCATGATCTAACACAAATTAACTCCAAATTTAAAATACAAAACATTCAACTAAAGCAATGCACAAAGTGTGATTCCTAGCAATAATTCTTTTCTAAGTTCCGTTGAATCGAAAGCTAAACAAACATCTAATCCTTATCACACAAAACAAGTAATCTCATCATCAAACATTGATCATCTCTCATCATTATAACTCATCGATGCGTTCGACTCAAGCAATTATTTTTTTTTATTCCGGAAAAAACGATAAAAGCAATAAAAATAAATAAAACCTAATGCATGCAAACTAAAACAAATAATTTGCACAAAAAAAACATGTTTTTTCACCCCCAAACTTAAAATTTCCGTTGCCCTCAACGAAATTAGCACAAAGTTTAAGGATAGAAAACACCTGATTTAGTCGGAATCGTTATCCTCGGGGTGTGAGAATTTGTAGGAAAGAAATCTGATTTTCCTCTTGCGAAGATGCCCTCTATGTCTCTCGGATGACCGTCCCGATCGCAATTCCGACCTTAAAAATAAGAAATCAAATAAATTAATTAGAATGCATGCCTATGAAAATAAAAATAAAACATAAAATAAAAGAAAAATATGAAAAATAGTAAAGCTCGGGTTGCCTCCCGAGAAGCGCTATGTTTTAAGTCTTCAGCCAGACTTTGCTTCTTAAAACTGTTATGTCCAATCCAAAGCCTTGTAGATTGCACATCCATCCGTTTTCTTTACTACATCTTTTTCAACCAATGCATGGACAGGGTTGCAATATGCCAGTGTCCACATCCACCTTAGTTGGTACCCTTATTTGTTAATAAGAAATCGGTACAATACCAAGATAGGATGTTCGTCATCCGCTCCCTCAAATCGGTAGATAAAAATCTCCAGTCCGCGTATAACCTCCACCTCAAAAACATTAGCCTTCTCATCAACCACTATTGATGCCTTCAAATCCACATTTAGATCAACGACAGGGTCCACAACTAGAATATCTTCAATCATTACATCCATCTCCTTCTTCTCTTGTTTTGAGGCATCTTCGTGGTTTAGCTCGATTGCCTTCTCAGATTCATCATGCTCAAGTGTCTTCGTAATTTCAATTTCTCTCATATCGACACTATTTTCAGGACATGGAAGATTTTTCTCACCGCAGGCTTCACCCGAATTTTCTTTGATATAACCATTGCCGATTTCGTCTGGAATATTTTCAAGAGATTCAGATTTTAATTTGAGTGTCATCTCTTCCAGTTGTATCTCCATGTTTCAAAATGATGCTTGAGTAGACTTCATGAATTCGACAATGAGGGATACCAAATCAACTTGTTCATCAGTGGTCTGCTGCTGCTGCATTGGATAATAATTTTGAAAATCATCAAATTGTGGCTCTCTATGTTGAAACTCGTTCAAATCTTGGTCTTGAAAGCTTTGTTCGTATGTGTTGTTGGTGTAAGTGTTCCAATAACCTGCGTTAGTAATTTCGTCGAAATTCGTCGCTGTTGGTGATCCCCAACATTGATCGGAATAATGATTTCCACCACATGCTGAACAAAACGGAGGCATATCATAGGTGTTTTGGAGGTATTCGTCCGATGGAAGCCATTCATATCCCGTTTGAGGTGCCCGGACATTGTAATCAGACATGAAACAAAATCAACAAAAAGTAAAAATTTAAAATAAAAATAAAAATAAAAATTAAATGGATGAAGTAAGAAAAATTGCTCAAATTTGATATTAGAATAAATAGATAATTTAGCCGTATTCCCCGGCAACGGCGCCAAAAACTTGTTGGGCTAAATACCTAACACGCAAGTGCACGTATCGCAAACAAGTAGTAAAAGTGAACTCGTGAGAGTCAGATGTCGATCCCACAGGGAATACTCAAATTATCTAATCCTAAGTACCAAATTCTAACAATTATGATTTTTATCCAGCCTACGCAAGGTTGTCAAATTCAATCAACTAAATTATTAATCTAATTATGAAAGCAAATAAACACGAGAATATATCAATAAAAACGGATCTAGGATTTTATCTTCCCCATATGCGATAATTCATCACCAATTAATCCTCTATCATGCCAGTTACGATTCCCGATTATTAACTCGAGACACTCAATTACTCATAACCCGCTGTCGCGTGTATTATGAGTCTATTATTCATAAACGATTCTCTATATGTCTATGCAAACCAATTATGAATAAAGCATTAAATAACAAGTCTCGTAAACGGCTACCTAAGGTGATATCTGAATGTCTATGACACCACATGCAATTGACACACTCATCCGGTGAAAACTACTCGAAGGCTCTTCTATCCATGTTCTAATTATTAAAACGATCTGTCAATCAATTCTAACAATAACACATAGCAACATAAATTAGCTAGGTTCATGCGCTAAATAAGATCAAATAGAAGAAATAATCATGGAATTTAAACTTGCATAATATTATAAAAATAGGTTCGAATCACCACATAGGGTTCCAATAAAATCCTAGATTAAAAGGTTTAGCTACTCGTAATTCTTATGATAAGCAAAATAGAATAAATAAAATAAATAAGAAAAACTATGCTTGAGTCTTCGTTGATCTTCGTTCTTCGCGTTTTGTGGTGTAAAATTTCGTGCTTATGGTGTAGAGACTTGTTGCTTTTATAGGCTTTTCTTGATAAGGAAGTAGTAGAAACCTAATAGGAATCAATTTCCGCCACTTTCCCCCATCAGGATTTGTTCGTCGATGTGTGCCATGTTGGATTCCGTATTTTGGAATGTTGTGTAAATAAGAATTATAGCCCTTGAAATTAGCTTTCCAATGCCGCCAAAATCACCTAATTCGGAGTTCCTTCTTCCAATTTGATTTGTTTTCTTATTTGCAACTTTTTCCTTTCTTTTTGATCTTTTTTCCTTCATGGCCACCTAATTCTCGTTTTTCACCTATAAAACACAAAATCAATCAATTAAAGCACAAATATAATTAAATCTAAACAAAAAATCCACGTAAAGTAAACGTATTGAGTGTAATATCTACACTCAACAGTAAGCCTTGCAGTTGCGGTGCCAATGTCCTTTCTTGCCACAATGATGGCAAGCGTTATCAACTTGCTTGCTGACCTTTGCCTTGGGGCCCCTACTACCTTCACTCACTTCGTAGTTGCTGTTTGGGATGGGAACTATTTCCTTTCTTTTCTTTTAGAAAAAACTCTTCTTTCCAGAAGTAGCAGCAACGAGAATAGACTTCTCTTTCTTAACGGTGGACTCGAAACTGACCAACATGTTCATTAACTCATCCAACGGAGGATCTAGTTTGTTCATGTTGAAGTTCACTATGAATGATTCATAGGAACTAGGAAGAGACAACAGGATCAAATCCAACGAGAGCTCGGCGGGGAGGGTGACATCGAGATTCACTAGCTTATCAAGGAGAGTGTTCATTTTGAGACAGTACTTGTGGACCGAAGTCCCTTCGCGCAGTCTCGTAGTGATCAACTCCTTTGTAGCAGCGTACCTCGATGTCCTAATATTCTCACTATACATGCTATCGAGATGAGCCTTGATATCGAAAGCATGTTTGTGAGACTCATATTTCCTCGCAAGCGCGGGCTCCATGGCGGCTATCATATAGCACCTAGCATGAGTGTCGTGTTTCTTCCATGCTTCATAAGTTTCCTTTTCAGCATCGGTCGCAGTGTCGGGTATAGTGGCATGAAGTCTCTCTTTAAGGATATAGAGACGCCCCTCAACGGTTAGCGCAAGGTTAAGATTACACAACCAATCTAGGTAATTAGGGCCATTAAGTTTATTGTCGCGGATTGACATTATGGGATTCTTAGACATGATTATCTGAGAGGTTTAGAGAAGAGGATTATTAGAGATTCGTATTAAATGAATTTTACAATTAAATGTTTGGACTTATGTTATTTAATTGTTCTCCAACTAATTTTATCGAGTTCCATTTCCCTCTAGTAGACAAACGAGAAAACCAATTTTTCTTTAATGGGCTTTAGGTCCAATAGACAAACATAACCCATAGTTAATCTAGCCCGATTTTATTTGCCCAAAGGTAGATCACAATCAATCATATCCTTTATATGAACCTAAATTAATTTTCCTCACACTTGATAATGACCTACGTTAATCTCGCGAATTCAAATTCGTCGTGTGTCAAGTGTAACCTACCAATCAAACATGCTCATAGAACTTAATTATGCCAAACTAATGCAGTCCCTAGTTAATCTAGCCGACCACTTTAATCTAGCATAACCTTTTCTATGGCTACCTTCATCGTTATGTCAATTGAATTACAACTTACTTTACCATAGCACTCCCCGCTAACACGGCTTACTTTACTATAGTAAAGGGCTACACATAATTCAATCGTTGGCAGAAGGAAAGAAAAATTCAACAAATTGGTTTTCCTTTATAGCTTGAAATAATTCTTAATTAGATTAAGAATGAGGGATTTTTAGAAAAAGTTTTATCTCACCAGAAGGTTCGGATTGGTCTATGTGATTCCTACATCTATGTTCTCTAAAGGTATATGGAAGCACATATTGTCCTAAGAGGAACATACGACCTAACAATATAATTAATTATCGGGTTTTCAAAATAATTATAGGACCTCAACTAGCATAAATTAATCAAATAATGTTGAGGAACTAGTAATTAAGTTGAAGTATAATCAATATTATATGTGTGTTCTATTAATTAAAATCAATTTAACAATTTAAACTAATTAATTAATCCAGCACCTATTTACATAAATAGATGATTGTTGATTCGATTATCTAATTGAGATTAATTGAAAATAATTTTCCAAAAATTAAAATCAATTTGTTTTAAGTTTAATTTTAGAAATCTGAAATAATTGTTTTTTTTAGTGAACCGGTTCGGTCTGACGGGTTCGGACCGAAACGGTCCGGTTCTGACCGGTCCAGTTGACCCAAATCAGTGGGTTGGGTCAGTCGGACCGAGAACCGGCCTGACCGACCCGAATCCACGTGGATTCGGTCAATTGGATCGAGTAGAACCATCGGACCGGCCGGTTCGACCGGTTCGATCCGAACAAATTAAAAACCGACAATTTTGAATTAAATTTCAGATCCAATTTTCCAATTTTAAAGCTGGAAAAATTCTAAACAATATTTCAAGCATATTTTAAACTTTCGACAACACCCAATTAAATAATACAACAATCACAACTTTAATAAATCGAACATGCATCAAAATAAGCATAACATATAAAAACGCAATTAATTGCGCAATGAGCTTTGATACCACTGTTGGGAATCGGACACGTGTACGCAGCGGAAAACAAAAATTTTATGCTAATTAAACAAATTTAAATCACATAATCACATGCCCGATATTAATTAAACAATTAATTGCGTACCTTTGCGCTTCCATCGAAATTAAAAAACGACAATCATGCGAATTAATTTAATCGACAGTAAATCAATTAGCATGCTCGCATTAAATCATTTAACGTGCTCGCAGTAAATGGTAAATTTCATGTGAATATACAAAACATACAAATTCACGAAACGTACTACGAAAACGAACATACATAATTTAATCTAATTAAATTAATATCTAACGAATACAGGATTCGAGAATTACCTCTTGAAGCGTGAGGTTGGCGTACGAAACGATGCAAGATTGCCACGGAAACCAATCCGTGAATCCGGGAGCGGCTACGGCGAAGCAGCGACGGCGGCGCGTAAGGATCACGCGCTATCTTCGAGTGGTGCATGGGAGCGCGTGTGTCGTCGGCTCGGGGGCTGCTCCTCGGTTCTTCGATTCTTCGATCTTCCTCCCCTCGGATTTCACCTCGTATAATTCGATCTACTAAAACGTGGCACTAGCACTAGGCCAAAACAGCTCACTGGCGACGTTTTTTTTGGCGACTATTTATGAATCGTTGCGGCATTGCGACGATTTAAATTAAAAAAACGTCGCAAGATGTTGGAAATTATGATTTTGGTGTTTACTCTCGCGAAGAAAATATAAATCGTCGCTAACTCGCGACTATAATTCCAAAAATGTCGCAAACGAAAAATAAAAAATAAAAAGCCCTCTCGTAGCGACGTCATTATATAAACGACGCACGAATAATATATTTTGTAATTTAATATTTGTACCTTTGCGACGAATATAATGTATACGTCGCTAGTGTAATTGTCAAAAAAAAACATTTAATTGGGTTGGCGACGAATTTTATAAACGTAGCGTTATAAAGTGAAAATATTAAATAATATTAATTCTTAGCGACGAAATTGTACGAAACGTCGCATGTTAAACTTTTTTTTTTTAAATTCTAATTATTTTTTGCGACTATAGTGTATTAATCGTCGCCAAAATAATTAGTGAAAAAATTCCCCCCTTTTGTAGCGACGGTCCCTATAAAAACGTCGCAAGTCTATTTAGTTTTTTTTTTTTTTTTTTTTTTTTTTTTAATTTGCTTCGAAAGCTTATAAAACGTCGCAAAGAGATTCGTTTTCGTCTCAGTTTGCTACGATTTTGTATAAATCGTCGCCAAAATTTTAATTACAAGACAGACCCTAATTCTATTTCCTCTCTTCTCTAACTCTTTTCTTCTTCGTTTCTCTCAATCTCTCTTTCAATCTGTCACAGCCCACCCTCCGCCAGCGCCTCCCCCACTGCCTCCGCCTCCGCCTCCGTCCGCCCTCTGCCCTCCGTCTCCGCCTCCGTCGTCCGGCCTGCGCCTTCGCCTCCCGCTCTCCGCCGTCCTCGTTGTTTTGTCAATATCTGGCCAGCTCTATAAGGCGGCCACCTTCATCTTCTCCCTTCGGCCTCGTTCATCTGTATCTAGGCCTTTGTAACTTCCTCCTCTCTAGCTAGCCCTCAACAACCACAAAAAGGTAATCTTTCTTGCCCTAATTTTTTTTTTCTTTGGTTTGAAATCCTAATAAAATTGGTTGTTAAGTGGTGAACAACAGGTTGTAGAGTTTAGGCAAGTTATAGATTTCCAAGTTCTCGTGTTATTTTCGAAAATATTGTGTGAATAATTTTTCAAACTCCATTGAAATTGAAAATAATTGTGTGAATGAAGAGTGGCTACTATTTAAAATTATTACGTAAATATGAGCAAACTCTTGATTTACACTTCGTACATGCTCAACTTTAATTTAGTTTTTGTATATAATCTTGGTATAAATGGGGGTCTGCGGCCCCATTGCCTTGTTCTTTTTTTTTTTAGTTCTTTTTTTTTTTTCTGAGTGTTAGAGCTAAGCTGATTGGAGCTTGGGATTTCCTTAAGTAATAAGATGATGTTTCTGTGTTTAATTGATTTATATGTTTAGGAATCGGATTTAGGGGTCTAGGTCAAGAAATATAGATTTCAATGAATCCTAGTTCGAATTTCAGATTCGTAGCCTCAGCTTCCAGTGCATGTTTCATCGATGATTTATTTTATGAAAATTATGAGATTAATTGTGCATGTAGATGTTTCTGTTAGCTTCGTTTTGATATATGGTATGCGTATATGGGAATTATATTGATCAAGTTATGAACCGTTTTCCGAAATTGCACAATTTCTGAGTCATCTATGAATTGTGTGTTAAATTAGATTCTATCTTAGCCTGATTCATGCGATTCTAACTGGATATGATTATAAACTTATAAATCTGATTCTCAGTGAAATTTCATTGTCTTTGGTTGAAATAATGATTTATTTGAAATTATAAAGTTTAATGCTCTGTTCTGAAATTCTGCTGGTGTTACTGTACTAAATTAATTATTTCTCTCCCATGGATAGGTATTTTACTGAACTGTTTTAATATGGTATAATTAACATATATGTGAACATTTTGTGAAAATTTCATAAGCTTTGTATGTACGGTTTAAGATATATGAATTTTCAAAGTTGAAGTACCAAAGCTGCCAGATTTTCTAAAATATAGTACTGTGACTGAAAAGAGTTGTTAGGACATTATTTAGAGGACATAGTTCTATTTATGGATACCTCTCGATTGATTTAGGACTGATAAGGGTATAGGTTCGTTTAAGTAATTTGAAGTTCATCATTAAGGTTTAATTGTAAATTGTTTTGGAATCTTAATGTGATTAGATTGCAAAGCTGATACGATTTCTTTATAGTTCTTTGGAATGGAGTATGTGGATTTGAATTTCATGTATTATGTGAGTATGTGCTATTATAGTTATCGTATGCTTATACGTTAACATAAATGTATAACCTAGAAAACGTATGAACGATGCATTTAAGATAATTACATTGGTATGTTATAACTGTGAAAGTGGTTATATGAAATAATATGATAATCCCCGTCTCTTGTATATGATACGTAAATGTTTATTCATGTGTTTATTTGATTATGTGAGTTATTTGAATAAGAAACTGTAAGGAATAAAATGCTATGTATATGTTTGTTAGTTATGTGGTTATGTGTTTTGCAAGTTCGATCTAACATGGTTATATTATTGGAGTCGAATGATTTCTCATTTATGGTATTGCACGGTCAGGTATAGGAAAGTCAGAATCTTAACATGGCTATCGGTCGAGTAGACACGGGAATACGAAGGGGCCGGTATTCCAACTACAGAACTTTAGACTATAGAGTGAAACCCGAGAAATTGTGAACACCTTGGTCGGGCGTTTTGGACTACAAGCCTCGACATTGACTCCTTCTAATGATGGTGGAGTATAAAAAGGGATGAAGTTTGTTTGCTTTTTGAATTAAAGTTTGAAACACTACATTATATGCTTTTAAGTTTTTGTGTACTTTTTGAATTTATGTTTGTGTGCTACCTTTTGATATTTAATCCGTAAATTTGGTTTGGTTTTAATATTTTTGATATAAGTGTTTAGTTTTTTTTACAACAGCTACAGGTAGAATTCGTCAATTGAAAATTTAAATTAAGCAGAATTTAATATAAACAAAAAACTTTGCGACTAAAATATACAATAGTCGCAAACAAAAGCAATGACTAGCTTGCGACGAATCAAATAAACACATCGTCCCAAATAAGTTGTGCACCTTGCGACGAAAATTATTATTAGTAGCAAACACATTTTCACACTTAGCGACGAAATCAGAACAAACGTCGTTGAATTTGGCGACGGAATAACAATTTGTCGCAAACATTACGCGACGAAAGTATGGGATCCGTCGCGAGGATTAAAAAAATATTTTTTTTCGGAAAATACGAATTTGGCGACGATTTCTCAGATTAGTCAGCAAACCTTGCGTCGGAAATGATATTTTGTCGCAGGCTTTCTGACGGGGCGTTTGGCGACGTTTTTTGTCAGATTTGGCGACCAATTTTTTTCGTCGCAAGTCTCGAAAAATCGTCACCAAATATCTTATTCTGTTGCCAAATTTCGTCGCCAGGCGTTCATTTTGGCATAGTGTAGATACGCAATAGTTAGAATAAACGGAAGAATAGAAAAGAGGAAAAGAACTACCAAAATAATCGGCCAAGGGAGGCCGATTTTCGGCGGTGGAACGGCGGCGACGGCGGCGGCCGTGAGTGCGTTTGGCCGAGAGAGAGAGAGGGGCGAGCAGCTAGGGTTTGTGAGATGTGTTGTGTGTTGTGCAAGACCTATAAATCAAGTATTTATAGTGTCTTGTATAAAAGTCCTAACGGCTTAAGTTGGACCGGGTCCAACATCTTAAGTTCGTTAGTTCTTTACTCTCTCGTTTCTCTCAATTCAATGATCGGAAAATTGTAACGATTACATTTTCAGAATCATTATAATGTCCTCGTCATTAAGAGTGCCAACGCTCGATTTCCAAATTTCTAAAAATGGAAACCCTAATTCAGTGCACTTTCTAAATTTGGAAACTTCCCGATTTAGAAAGTCCACTAAGATGTTCGCCTATTCTTTTCCTTTTCTTATTCGCATTCATAATTCCAAATTACGAATGTTGGACTCAATCATATTGACTTCCAATCATGCAAAGATAAAACATTTTTATCTCTGACCGTTTATTCAAAGATCTCATGTGCACGAACAGTGTGACCCTCGATGGTTCAGGTGTAAGCTAGCCGTGGGCCCACAACCCTGTGTGGTCAAAACTCGTCCATCAGATTTACGATTAAGATGAAGCTCGTTTCACCTTAATCACCCAACGAATCAAGATTGGCGTCTAGCAACTATGCGTCATGATTCCCTTGATACAAATGAAGTGCCTGCAAGAACCTTTTGATATAGTTAACGAACAGTACGATCCCGTCGATTCATATGTCCCGATTGAACAAGAGGCATTGGTTCATCGAGACCTCCTTAGTAGTTCAATGATTGTGCGATCGTTCTAAGTGTTATAATCGTTACGTGCATGACTTAGAGAATCAAATTCTCTAATCATTGTTGGGAATCGCACACGTGTACGGAGCGGAAAACAATAATTTTATGCAAATTAAACAAATTTAAAACACATAAACACATGCCCGATAATTGAAAACAATTAATTGCGTACCTTTGTGCTTCCAGCGAAATTAAAAACAACATACATGCTTAATTACTTAATTGAAATTAAATCAACTAGCATGCTCGCGTTTAAATCAAATAATCATGCTCGCAATGATAAAAACCAATTTCATGTAGACACATAAAATCATACAAGCTTCTTAATAAAACGAACATGCATATATTAATTTAAACGAAAACGAATCGAACGACAATGGATTCGAAACTTTACCTCTTGAAGCGTGAGGTAGGCACACTAAGCAAAGCTGGAATGCCACGGAAACCAATCCGTGCAATCTGGGGCACCAACGGCGAAACGACAGCAGCGGCAAGGCGAGCTACGGCGGCGCGTGTGACTCACGCGCTGTCTTTCGGGCAGCGCGTGGGAGCGCGTGCATCATCGGCTGGTGGGACAGCTTTTCGATCTTCGATCTTCCTCTTCTCGGATTTCACCTCTTATACTTCGATCAACGTGGCACTAGATACGAAGTAGTTAGAATAAAACGGAAAGAACGAAAGGAAAAAGAATCTACCAATAGGATCGGCCAAGGGGTGGCCGATTTCGGCGAGTTGGCGGCGGCGACAGCGGTTGTGGCCGCGGGAGAAGATGGCCAAGAGAGAGAGTGGAGCGGCTAGGGTTTTGTTCGTGTGTTGTGTTTGTCCAAGACCTATAAATAAAGTATTTATAGTGTCTTGCATAAAACCCTAATGGGCTTAAGTCGGACCGGGCCTAACAACTTAAGTTCGTTAGTTATTTTACTTGCTGTCTCTCTCAATTCGATGATCAGAAAATTGTAACAATTACATTTTCGAAATCATTATAATGTCCTCGTCATTACGAGCGCCAATTCTCAATTTCCAACTTTCTAATAGTGGAAACCCTAATTCAGTGCACTTTCTAAATTTGGAAACTTCCCGATTTAGAAAGTCCACTAAGATGTTCGCCTATTCTTTTCCTTTTCTTAGTCTCATTCATAATTCCAAATTACGAATGTTGGACCCAATCATATTGACTTCCAATCATGCAAAGATAAACTATTTTTACCTTTGACCGTTTATTCAAAGATCTCATGTGCATGAGCAGTGTGACCCTCGATAGTTCATGTGTATGCTAGACGTGGGCCCACAACCCTTTGTGGTCAAAACTCGTCCCTTAGAGTTACGATTAAGATGAAGCTCGTTTCACTTTAATCACCCAACGAATCAAGATTGACGTCTAGCAACTACGCATCATGATTCCCTAGATATAAATGAAGTGCTTGCAAGAACCTTTGATATAGTTAGCGTACAGTACGATCCCTTCGATTCATATGTCCTGATTGAAGTAGAGGCATTGGTTCATCGAGACCTCCTTAGTAGTTCAATAACTGTGCGATCGTTCTAAGTGTTGTAATCGTTACGTGCATGACTTAGAGAATCGAATTCTCTAATCATCACTTAGTCAGCTCAGGCCAGAGACTTAGAGAGATTACAAACTATAAGAACACACAGGACACCCAAGACTATTCTAGCGATTGAATCCCCGACAACAATGCACAGACCTCCCACTAGATTTCGGACTGTACGAACACTATCTCTTGGGGCGGTCCTCTGTAGAACTCAGGGACAGGTCATGATACATGTGGTCCTCTAGTGAAGTCACGGTGATGTCTAGGTCATAAGGACTAATGGTGTACAACTATACCACAGAGATCTCTACTCGATTATTGGGAACCACTTAGAGATTTCTAGGATGAGGGAGTTCAGTGAACTCGTGAACTTACGAGCACCCACTTATGCATGCCGATATCACAATACCGTTTATTGATGAGATGCAGTACACATACACTAAGTGCTAGTCTCTTAATGGGAAAGGTCGATATCCTCATTGGTGGCCTAACCCTTCGACTAGGAACACGTTTAACACTTATAATACTTAAGTAAATATCTCACGATCCTAATGATCAATTACTAGTACTTGTAATAACTGTAAGGACTATATCTATGCTTGTGACAAAGGGACAAAGATATAGAATGCCAAGGTGTTTTATCATTAATACGGAAAAAGGTTCGTTTATTACCATAATAAATACGAAAGACCACAGCCACATGTTGGCTTGTTGGTCACCTACTCTAACAATCTCCCACTTGACCTAAAGCCAACTACCCATGAATCGCAATCCCATCGACTCTCGATGTTTCTCGTGGACCAATCTCGGTAAAGGCTTCGTGAAGGGGTCTGCAACGTTCTCTTCCGAGGTGACTCGTTCTACCTTAACTTCACCTCTATCAATGATCTCTCGGATCACATGATACTTTCTCAGAATATGCTTCGACTTCTGATGAGATCTCGGCTCTTTAGCTTGCGCCACGGCTCCGGTGCTATCACAGTACAACGGTACTGGATCACTAGCATTAGGAATGACACCCCACTCTTGGACGAACTTCCTTATCCAAGTCCCTTCTTTTGCAGCTTCGGACGCTGCAATGTATTCCGCTTCGGTAGTGGAATCGGCCGTCGTGCTTTGCTTGGATCTCTTCCAACACACGGCACCACCATTAAGCGTGAATATAAATCCCGAGTTCGACTTTGAGTCGTCCACATCCCATTGAAAACTAGAGTTGGTGAAGCCTTCTAATTTCAACTCGGCACCCCCATAAACCAAAAATATATCCTTAGTCCTTCGTAAGTACTTAAGGATATCTTTCACGGCCTTCCAATGAGCCGGGTCGGGGATTAGACTGATATCGGCTTGTGACACTCACAACATATGCAATATCGGGTCTCGTACATATCATGCCATACATTATGCTCCCTATTGCAGAAGCATAAGGTGTCATTTTCATCTCCTCGATATCACTAAGTGTTTGCGAACACATAGATTTCGAGAGACGAACCCCATGGGACATTGGCAAGAATCCCTTCTTGGATTCTTCCATGGTAAACCGTTTCATAACGGTGTCTATGTACAGGCTTTGGGATAAGCCAAGCATCTTTTTTGCTCTATCTCTATAGATGCGTATTCCCAATACATAAGATGCTTCTCCCAAATCCTTCATTGAGAAACGTGTGGACAACCATGCTTTCGTTTGTTGCTACATTCCTACATCATTCCCAATGAGCAGAATGTCATCAACGTAAAGCACTAAATATATTACTGCCCTCCCACTAACCTTCTTGTATACACAAGGTTCCTCCGGATTCTTCTCAAGATCAAACTCCTTGATAGTTGAGTCGAACCTAATGTTCCAACTACGGGATGCTTGATTCAATCCATAAATGGATCGCTGGAGCTTGCAAACCTTTTGCTCACTACCAGAAGATATGACGCCTTCCGGCTGCGCCATGTAAATTTCTTCCTGAATGTCTCCATTAATGAAGGCGGTCTTCACATCCATTTGCCATATCTCGTAGTCGTACCACGCAGCTATGGCCAGCAAAATCCTAATGGACTTCAACATCGCGACTGGCGAAAAAGTTTCCTCATAGTCAACACCTTGCCTTTGAGTATATCCTTTCGCTACCAATCTAGCTTTATAGGTCGATACCTTTCCATCCATTCCAATTTTCTTCTTATAGATCCACTTGCAGCCTATGTGAACAATTCCCTTAGGTGGATCTACCAAGGTCCACACCTTCTTGGAGTACATGGAGTCCATTTCGGATTTCATGGCAGTTAGCCAATGTCCCATGTCCGCATCCGATACGGCCTCATTGTATGTTCTTGGATCTTGTCCAAGATCAACATGATCTTCATCATTCTCGAGGAGGAATAACCTATCCCGCATTTTCCGAACTCTTTCGGATCTAAGTACCGTAGGTACAGGAGGTATATTAGAGGATTGTTGTATTGGTTCGATTACTTGTTCTTGCGCTTGAACTTCACTTTGCGGTTCTTGAACTACTTCAAGTTCTATCATGATGCGTTTTCTATCGGATAGAAACTCCCTTTCCAAAAAGGTGGCATTTCTCGGAACAAACGTCTTTGCTTCCTTGACATAATAGAATTCGTATCCCATTGAGTCTTCGGGATACCCCACAAAGTAGCACAAGTCGGATTTACTATCCAACTTATCTCCCACTAATCGCTTCACATAAGCGGGACAACCCATATCCTAATATGTTTGAAGTTGGGTTTCCGGGAATGCCAAAGTTCATAAAGTGTGGATTTAACTGCTTTGGTGTTAACTCTATTCAGCAAATACGCGGCAGTGCGAAGAGCATGACCCCACAAGTATGCTGGTAAGTTCGTGAACCCCATCATTGATCGAACCATATCTAATAAAGTTATATTCCGACGTTCGGAAAGTCCATTGAGTTGAGGAGTTCCAGGTGGAGTCCATTGAGATTGTATTCCATTCTCTTTTAGATAGTCAATGAACTCGATGGTCAAGTATTCTCCACCACAATTGGATCGCAGCTTCTTAATACTTCGTCCGAGTTGCTTCTCTACTTCGTGTCTAAAATCTTTGAACCTTTCAAATGTTTCGGAATTGTACTTCAACAGGTACACGTACCCATACCTAGAATAATCGTCGGTAAAGGTAGCGAAGTAGTTGTATCCACCCTTTGCACTAACACTTAGTGGACCACATACGTCAGTATGGATCAAATCCAAAAGACCCTCGGCTCGTTCCATTTTCCCTTTGTAGGGTGACTTGGTCATTTTCCCTTTAAGTCAAAGATTCACAAGTTTGTAGTGATTTCACGTCCTCCAAAGAGAACAATCCTTCACTAACAAAATCGTTCATCCTCCTTAAAGAGACATGACCTAATCTAGCGTGCCAACGTTGTGCGGGGTTTTGATCTATCTCCTTACGTTTTGGTGACATAACATTAATAGGTATTTCATTTGGATTTAGTTCATACAAGTTGTTTAATAGTCGTCCCTTGCAAATTAAATTTTTATTATTTTGTATAATGCAAATTGAATTTCCAAAAACAAAAGTAAATCCTTCAATATCTAATACATGAATAGAAATAAGGTTTCTAATTAGAGACGGAACAAAAAAACAATTGTTCAAAACAATAGGAAAACAAGAATCCAAAACATTTAAGTAAATAGTGCCAATGGCTTCAGCAACAACTCTTGCTCCATTCCCCATCCTTAGGTAGGTCTCACCCGCTCTAAGCTTTCTACTTCTTGTCATGAGCTGCAAATCATTTCATAAGTGTGAGCCACAACCCGTATCCAATACCCAAGAAGAAGAATTGACAGACAAATTTACGTCAATGAAATACGTACCCTTTTCAGAACTTTTCTGTTTAGGTAAGCCTTGCAGTTGCAGCGCCAATGTCCTTTCTTTCCATAATGATGGCAAGCATCATCAACTTGCTTGCTGACTTTTGCCTTGGGGACCCCACTACCTTCACCCACTTCGAACTTGCTGTTTGGAAAGGGAACTCTTTCATTTCTCTTCTTTTGGGAAGAACTCTTCTTTAGCAGCAACGAGAACATACTTCTCTTTTTAAATGGTGGACTCGAAGCTGACCAACATGTTCATGAACTCATCCAAGGGAGGATCAAGTTTGTTCATGTTGAAGTTCACTATGAACGATTCATAGGAACTAGGAAGAGACAACAGGATCAAATCGAACAAGAGCTCGGCCGGGAGGGTGACATCGTGATTCACTAGCTTTTCAAGGAGATTGATCATTTTGAGACAGTGCTCGTGGACCGAAGTCCCTTCGCGCAGTCTCGCCGTGATCAACTCCTTTGTAGCAACGTACCTCGATGCCCTAATATTCTCACTATACATGCTATCGAGATGAGCCTTTATATCGAAAGCATGTAAGTGAGACTCGTATTTCCTGGCAAGCGCGGGCTCCATGGCGGCTATTATATAACACCTAGCATGAGTGTCATCTTTCTTCAATGCTTCATAAGTTTCTTTTTCAGCATCAGTCGCTGTGGCAGGTATAGTGGCAGGAAGTCTCTTGTTAAGAACATAGAGACGCCGCTCAACGGTTAGCACAGCCTTAAGACTATGCAACCAATCTAGGTAATTTGGGCCATTGAGTTTATTGTCGAGGATTGACATTATGGGATTCTTAGACATGATTATCTGAGAGGTTTAGAGAAGAGGATTATTAGAGTTTCGCGTTAAATGATTGTTACAATTAAATGTTTGGCCTTATGTTATTTAATTATTCTCCCACTAATTTTATCGAGTTCCACTTCCCTCTAGTAGACAAACGAGAAAACTAATTTTTCTTAATGGGCTTTAGGTCCAGTAGACAAATATAACCCGTAGTTAATCTAGCCCAATTATATTTTCCCAAAGGTAGATCACAATCAATCATATCCACAATATGACCCTAAATTAATTTTCCTCGCACTTGATAATGACCTAAGTTAATCTCGCGAATTCAAAATCGTCGTGTGTCAAGTCTAACCTACCAATCAAAGATGCTCAAAGAACTTGATTATGCCAAAGTAATGTAGTCCCTAGTTAATCTAGCCGACCACGTTAATCTAGCATAACCCTTTTCTATGGCTATCTTCATCGTTATGTTAATTGAATTACTGCTAACTTTACCATAGCACTCCCCGCTAACACGGCTTACTGCACTACAGTAAAGGGCTACACATAATTCAACCGTTGGCAGAAGGAAAGAAAATTTCAACAAATTGATTTTTCTTTATAGATTGAAATAATTCTTAATTAAATTAAGAATGATGGATTTTTAATTAAATTTTTTTTATCTCATCAGAAGGTTCGGATTGGTCTATGTGATTCTTATATCTATGTTCTCTAAAGGTATATGGAAACGCATATTGTCCTAAAAGGAACATACAACCTAACTACATAATTAATTACATTAATTAATTATCGGGTTTTTCAAAATAATTATAGAACCTCAACTAGCATAAATCATTCAAATAATGTTGAGGTACTATTAATTAAGTTGAACTATAATCAATATTATATATGTGTTCTATTAATTGAAATCAATTTAACAATTTAAATTAATTAATTAATCTTACACCTATTTACTAAAATAGATGATTGTTGACTCGATTATCTAATTGGGATCTATTGAAAATAATTTTCCAAAAATTAAAATCAATTTGTTTTAAGTTTAATTTTAGAAATCTGAAAAAAAAAAAAAAATTATTTTCAGTCAACCGGTTCGGCTCGACCGGTCTGACCGGTTCGGACCGAAACAGTCCGGTTCTGCCCGGTCCAATTGAGCCAAATCACTGGGCCGGGTCAGTCGGACCGAGAACCGGTCTGACCGACCCGAATCCACGTGGATTCGGTCAATTGGATCGTGCACAACCATCGAACCGGCCGGTTCGACTAGTTCGATCCGAATAATTAAAAACCGATGTTATAAAAATAATTTCATATCCGATTTTCCAATTAAAAAATTTTAAAGTTGGAAAAATTCTAAACAATATTTCAAAAATATTTTAAACTTACGAGAACTCCCAATTACATAATACAACAATCGCTACGTTAATAAATCGAACATGCATAAAATCATAGCATATAAAAACAAACGCAATTAATTGCGCAACGAGCTCTGATACAATTGTTGGGAATCGGACACGTGTACGTAACGGAAAACAAAAAATTTATGCGAATTGAACAAATTTAAAACACATATACACATGCCCGATAATTGAAAACAATTAATTGTGTACCTTTGCGCTTCCAGCGACATTAAAAACAATATACATGCTTAATTACTTAATAGAAATTAAATCAAGTAGCATGCTCGCGTTTAAATCAAATAATCATGCTCGCAATAATAAAAACCAATTTCATGTAGACACATAAAATCATACAAGCTTCTTATTAAAACGAACTTGCATATATTAATTTAAACGAAAATGAATCGAACGACAATGGATTCGAAACTTTACCTCTTGAAGCGTGAGGTAGGTGCACTAAGCAAAGCTTGATTTCCACGGAAACCAATCCGTGCAATCCGGGGTAGCAACGGCGAAACGGCAGCAACGGCAAGGCGAGCTACGGCGGCGCGTGTGACTCACGCGCTGTCTTTCAGGCGGCGCGTGGGAGCGCGTGCGTCGTCGCTCGTGGGACTGCTTCTCGATTCTTCGATCTTCCTCCTCTCGGATTTCACCTCGTATACTTCGATCTACTAAAACGTGGCACTAGACACGAAGTAGTTAGAATAAAATGGAAAGAACGAAAGGAAAAAGAATCTACCAATAAGATCGGCCAAGGGGTGGCCGATTCCGGCGAGTTGGCGGCGGCGACGGCACTGGTGGCCGCGAGAGAAGATGGTCGAGAGAGAGAGTGGAGTGGCTAGGGTTTTGTTCGTGTGTTGTGTTTGTGCAAGACCTATATATCAAGTATTTATAGTGTCTTGCATGAAACCCTAACGGGCTTAAGTCGGACCGGGCCCAACAGCTTAAGTTCGTTAGTTCTTTTACTTGCTCGTCTCTCTCAATTCGATGATCGGAAAATTGCAACAATTACATTTTCGGAATCATTATAATGTCCGCATCATTACGAGCGCAGATTCTCAATTTCCAACTTTCTAAAAGTGGAAACCCTAATTCAGTGCACTTTCTAAATTTTGAAACTTCCCGATTTAGAAAGTCCACTAAGATGTTCGCCTATTCTTTTCCTTTTCTTATTCTCATTCATAATTCCAAATTTCGAATGTTGCACCCAATCATATTGACTTCCAATCATGAAAAGATAAACCATTTTTACCTTTGACCGTTTATTCAAAGATCTCATGCGCACGTGCAGTGTGACCCTTTGTGGTCAAAAAATCCTTTGTGGTCAAAAATCGTTTGTGGTCAAAAATCGTCCCTTAGAGTTACGATTAAGATGAAGCTCGTTTCACCTTAATCACCCAACGAATCAAGAATGGCGTCTAGCAACTAAGCGTCATGATTCCCTATATACAAATGAAGTGCCTGCAAGAACCTTTTGATATAGTTAGCGTACAGTACGATCCCTTCGATTCATATGTCCCGATTGAACTAGAGGCATTGGTTCATCGAGACCTCCTTAGTAGTTCAATGACTGTGCGATCGTTCTAAGTGTTGTAATCGTTACGTGCATGACTTAGAGAATCGAATTCTCTAATCATCACCTTGTCAGCTATGGCTAGAGACTTAGAGAGATTACAAACTATAAGAACACACATGACATCCAAGACTATTCTAGCGATCGAATGCCCGACTACAATGCACAGACCTCCCACTAGATTTCGGACTGCACGAACACTGGCCCTTAGGGCGGTCCTCGGTGGAACTCAGGGACAGGTCACGATACAGCTGGTCCTCTAGTGAAGTCACGGTGATGTCTAGGTTATAAGGACTAATGGTGTACAACTATACCACATATATCTTCACTCGATTATTGGGAACCACTTAGATATTTCTAGGATGAGAGAGTTCAGTGAACTCGTCAACTTACGAGCACCCACTTATGCATGCCGATATCACAATACTGTTACTGATGAGATGCATTACACATACACTAAGTGCTAGTCTCTTAATGGGAAAGGCCGATATCCTTATTGGTGGCATAACCCTTTGACTAGGAACACGTTTAACAGTTATAATACTTAAGTAAATATGTGACGACCCTAATGATCAATTACTAGTACTTGTAATAACTGTAAGGACTATATCTATGTTTGTGACAAAGAGACAAAGATATAGAATGCCAAGGTGTTTTTATCATTAATACGAAAAAGGTTTATTTATTACAAGAATAAATGGAAAGACCATAACCACATGTTGGCTTGTTGGTCACCTACTCTAACACGAGCTAGGCATTATTCCTCTCCTTATGGAATTAGCTTGTGCTAAGCATTCTTACTTTGCTTTTGGCATTTGCTTCGAGCTAAGCATTATTCCTCTCTGATGGAGGTCGATTTAATCACCATCAACATTGGCTCTTCTCGAACACCTTCCACGATCTCGATCGTAGGAAAATTGCTCCATTCACCTGAAATCCCGGGGCCTGAGCTCCGGGGAGACCCTCTGACGCTCAAGTTAACTGGGGAAATAGTTCAAGAGAGAGTAAAATGATAGGAAAATGAAATAGAGAAGAAGACGATGTGAGATCCGTGATTTAATCGTGTAATTTAGTGTGTGTAGGAGTGTGTAATGTGTGTAAAATAAAGCGTACCTTCTATGGTGGAGAATCTGGAGTATTTAGAAGTTATACCTATAATTGAAGCTTTGACCTAATTTTGAGCCCATTAAATATGATAAAGTAGGGTCATGGCCCACCAATGAAATCCAATCTCAAAGATTTTTACATGAGCCCAATAGAATCCTAAATTGACCATCATCATATACTCCCCCTAGTCTCTAGTGATCCAAATGTAGTGGTTCACTAGAGACTATAAATAGAAGTCCGAAATCCATAGTAGAAATCCAATAACCGAACACCATGTGAGAATCAATAAGTGAATGTCATATAAGACCAATAAACGGGGACCATTTAAGAAGTTCAATAAGAGAGGAGATCGGATAATTGAAGACCATAAAATGGAAGACCAATATTCTGGGGGTCGGCTCGGTTTAAGAGCTCGGCCGATCACCTCTGGGATTTTCAACCCCATAGATAATATGTTTTTGGGGCGTCCCCAAGACATTGAACCGTTAATTTTGATCATTGAGGATTTCGAACTTACATTTTGATCGCATGTGTTTTTATTTTTATGCACATGGGATGGCTTGATAGCGGTTAATAATATAATATTTCGGGGGGGAGTTAGGCCCCCAGGGAGTCGATAACCCTTGGCGAACGAAATATTTTGGGGGCAGAGGTAAGCCCCCAGGAAGTCGATGACCCTTGGGGAACGAAATGTTTAGGGGGAACAGTAAACCCAGGGAGTCAATAACCCTTGGCGAACGAAATGTTTAGGGGGAACAGTAAACCCCAGGGAGTCGATAACCCTTGGCGTAAGGAATATTTTGGCGAACGAGTATATATCCTGAACATCCATAAACATGTCATTAAATTTCATAAACTCGTGAATAGGAATATAAGAGAATCGGTGTATAAGAATTTTCTCTGTTTATCGATGACCCTCACGTCTTATGCTCAATCGGAATTACCCACAGATAGCTTCATTTGATGGAGATTGATTTAACCACCATCAACATTGGATCTTCTCGAACACCTTCCACGATCTCGATCGTCGGAAAATTGCTCCGTTCACCTGAAATTCCGGGGCCTGAGCCCTGGGGAGACCCTCCAATGCTCAAGTTAATTGGGGAAATAGTTCAAGAGAGAGTAAAATGATAGGAAAACGAAATAGAGAAGAAGACGATGTGAGATCTGTGATTTGATCATGTGATTTAGTGTGTGTAGGAGTGTGTAGTGTCTGTAAATTAAAGCGTACCTTCTATGGTGGAGAATCTTGAGCATTTATAAGTCATACCTACTCTTGAGGCTTTGACCTAATTTTGAGCCCATTGAACATGATAAAGTTGGGTCACGGCCTACCAATGAAATCCAATCTCAAATATTTCCATGACCCCATAGAATGCTACATTGGCCATCATCAGTCTCCTTATAGAATTAGATTGTGCTAGGCATTCTTACTTTGCTTTTGGCATTAGCTTTGAGCTATGCATTCTTCATCTCCTTATGGAATTAGCTTGGAGCTAAACATTCTTACTTTCCTTTTGGCATTAGTTTCGAGCCAGACATTATTCCTCTCCTTATGGAATTACCTTGTTCTAAGCATTCTTACTTTCCTTTTTGGCATTAGCTAGGAGCTAAGCATTCTTACTCTGCGTTTGGCATTAGCTTTGAGCTATGCATTCTTCTTTTTGGCATTAGTTTCGAGTTAAGCATTCTTACTTTCCTTTTGGCATTAGCTTGTGCTAAGCATTCTTACTTTTCTTTTGGCATTAGTTTCGAGCTAAGCATTCTTCATTTCCTTATGGAATTAGCTTGTGCTCAACTCTCTTACTTTTTCTTTTGGCATTAGCTTCGAGCTAAGCATTCTTACTTTCTATTTTTTTCGAGCCAAGCATTATTCCATTCCTTATGGAATTAACTTGTGCTAAGCATTCTTACTTTCCTTTTGGCATTAGCTTGGAGCTAAGCATTCTTACTTTAAGTTTGGAATTAGCTTCGAGCTAAGCATTATTTCTATCCTTCTGGAATTAGCTTGTGCTAAGCATTCTTACTTTCCTTGTGGCATTAGCTTCGTGCTAAGCATTCTTACTTTCTTTTCGACATTATTTTCGAGCTAAGCATTATTCCTCTTCTCATGGAATGTTTTGGTTTTTTTTTTTTTTTTTTTTTTTTTTTTCATTTATTTACTTTTAATTTTAATTTTTTTGTTTTTATTATTTGTTTTTTAAAATTTATTTTTTATTTGATTTATTTTTCATTTTTTTTACCCTCATCCTTATGGAATTAGCTTGGAACTTAGCATTCTTACTTTTCTATTTAACATTAGCTTCGAGCTATGCATTCTTACTTTCCTTTTGGCATTAGCTTCGAACTAAGCATTACTCCTCTCCTTATGGAATTAGCTTGTGGTAAGCATTCTAAATTTGCTTTTGGCAGTAGGTTTCGAATTATGCATTATTCCTCTCCTTATGGAAGTAGTTTGTGCTCAGCATTCTTACTTTCCTTTTGGCATTAGTTTCGAGCCAAGCATTATTCATCTTCTTATGGAATTACCTTGTTCTAAGGATTCTTACTTTCTGTTTGGCATTAGCTTGGAGCTAAGCATTCTCAGTTTCTTTTTCGAATAAGCTTCGAGCTAAGCATTATTCTTATCCTTATTTTATTAGCTTGTGCTAAGCATTCTTACTTTCCTTTTGGCATTAGGTTTGAGCTAAGCATTCTTACCTTCCTTTTGGCATTAGCTTCGTGCTAATCATTCTTACTTTCCTTTTGGCATTAGCTTCGAGCTAAACATTATTCCTCATCTCATGGATATTTTTTTTTTACATTATTATTATTTTTTAATTTTTTTTTTACCTTCCTCGTTATGGAATTAGCTTGGAGCTATGCATTCTTACTTTCCTTTTGTCATTTGCTTCGAGTTAACCATTCTTACTTTCCTTTTGACATTAGCTTCGAGCCAAACATTATTCCTCTCCTTATGGAATTAGCTTGCGCTAGTTAGGCATTCTTTCTTTACTTTAGGCATTAGCTTCGAGCTATGCATTCTTCCTCTCCTTATGAAATAGGCTTGTGTTCAGCATTCTTACTTTCCTTTTAGCACTAGCTTCGAGCTAAGCATTCTAAATTTTCTTTTGGCATTAGTTTCGAGCAAAGCATTATTCCTCTCCGTATGGAATTACATTGTACTAAGAATTCTTACTTTCTTTTTTACATTAGCTTTGAGCTGAGCATTCTTAGTTTCCTTTTGGAATTAGCGTCGAGTTAAGCATTATTCCTCTTCTAATGGAATGTTTATATTTATTTTTTAAAATTATATTTATTTACTATTTTATTTATTTATTTTATTTACTCTTTAATTTTTTAGATTATTATTTTTATTTTTTTAATTTTTTATAATTTTCATTTTTTATTTTTTAATTTTTTTTACCCTCCTCTTTATGGAATTAGCTAGGATGCAATCATTCTTACTTTCCATTAGGCATTAGTTTCGAGCTAAGCTAAAGATTCTTACTTTGCTTTTGCCATTAGCTTCAAGCAATGCATTTTTACTTTCCTTTTGGCATAGCTTTGAGATAAGCATTATTCTTATTCTTATAGAATTTTTTACTTTTATTATTATTATTATTATTATTATTATTATTATTATTATTATTATTATA